>OENT01001388.1:0-45860 GCA_900239685.1 Rotaria macrura | reverse complement strand
TTTCTTCATCGAGAAGTAAGGAAAACGTGTAGAGTGGTTGATCTGATAAAAAGAGTTGACTAAGCATGTTAACGAAACGATCAGTGATTGTAGCGACGGTTGTTTTGTCGAAAAGATCCAGAGATGCATTGAATGAGACAGTGATTGGGTGCCTTCGATCTGTATTAGAAACCAGCAAAGTGCATGAAAGTTCGAAAATAGCAGTTTCATCATCTTTTTCCATGCTATCTATTGGTCGTAGAAATGCTATGTTTTTCTCAGATTCATTAAGTTTTATAGGCTCAGCAAATTCAAGGGGTACGATATTCTCTACAACGAAAAATGTTCTCGCAACGTTTACAACCTTTGAAGCCATCTCTTGATAAGGCAGATGGGTATAGGAGAGTAAGCATGTCGAGTTTTCTTTTACTTGTTTCATCAACTGAGAGAACAACATTTGTGGATCTAATATGATTCGATGTGGAACAGTACTGACGAAGAAACCAATAATATGAGCAAGTTCGGCTAAGTATCGATTCGCATTGATTGATAAAACACTAAGATCTGCTTGTTGACTTAGCTTATATAGAAAAACATAAAAAGTGGTTAGACCCAACTGGTATAAACTCATTTGATATTTCTCCGCAAATGCAAACATTCGATCAGTGATTTCTTGCGATGTGTCGATATTGACGGTCGAGCCACGTCCAGTCCGACTATTCAAATTTTTGGGCATTCTGTCATATGGTAGATTGAGTTGATTATCTGGAAGTTTATCCAAATATTGTTGCCAAAATAATTTTGTTTCAGCCATATCCATCTGTTGCTCATAGATAGCATAATCGATATAGTCGAAAGAAGAAGATTCCAGTTCATTGTCAAGAGATGAATAAGCTCGTTGTAGGTCATCCAAAAAAATCTCCACTGACCCATTATCAAAACAAATGTGATGAAAATTGAAAATAATGTAACCAGAAGAGAAAAGATCTTCATCTATGTTCATATGGTCATCTTGTCGAATAATATGACATCGAAATACACGACCTTCATTGATATTGAACAAAGATGTATCGGTACTTTCTTTCTTCAAGATCTCTCGTATGACTTGTGCGTTATTTGCTACGGATATTACTTCAAAAGAAAACTGATTCTTCACCGTTGCCAAATCCATAATCACTTGGCGTAGCATACTTTTATTTTCATCAAAATAGATTCGGCTTCGTAAGATCTTGTGTTTCTTGATCACATGAAATAATGCATTGTAGAAAGATTTCAAGGATATTTTTGATCCTTGTTCAACTTCAAATGCCAATGGCAAATTATAAATAGCAGTTTGTTTCTCATCTAAGTGAACTTGCTCGTCCAAATATATGCGTGCCTGAGCGTTTGAAGCTGGACCTATTCAATTGTTTAGAGAATCGCATGCAGGTGAAAAAATAGCAAGATAAATCTTCAGTTACCTTCAATCAGATGCAGTGATGTCCAATGCATACTCATGGCGTCTTGATGGAAGATACTAAGATGAAGTTTTTTCTCAATCATACAAGCATGCTCGGCTATCGTTGGTTGACGAAACAAATCACTAACGTTTAGATTGGAGTTGAAGACTGTTTGATACAAATGTGAAAGTTTAATGAGAGACAATGAATTGCCACCAAGCGTAAAGAAGGAGGATGTTCTTGATATTTTCGATGTATAAGGAACAACTTCAGACCAAAGCGCTTGTACTCTCATTTCGAGTTCGGTTTGTGGCATTGTGACAGTTGTGATAGATGAAGATAGTGAGGGAAGCGAAAAGTCGGGCTTAGGTAACTTCTGACGGTCAACTTTGCCATTATTGTTGAGTGGGAAATTAACGAGAAAGATAAAAAGGGAAGGAACCATGTAAAGTGGAAGCCGAGAAGAACAGTGCACTGCCAACTCCTCGGATAAGTTCAGTTCTGAATGTGTTTGAATGTATGCGATGAGATGCTCGGTGCCATCTTGGAGAAACTTGAGCCCAACACAATTAGTAATAGCCGAGGATACACTGAGGATGCAATGTTCGATTTCATCCAATTCAATGCGTTGGCCTCTGAGTTTCACTTGATGATCTCGCCGTCCTTTAAATTCAATCTGTCCATTTTCGACGTTCAACCTTCCTAAATCTCCAGTTCGATAGCACGGTTTTCCATCCATATCAATCAAAACTTGATGAGTAATACGTTCATCAGTATATCCAGCGAACACACCAGCACCTACAAACATCAATATGCTACCTTTAATGTTTTAAGGCGTATTCTATTGCGAATTTGAACGAGAGTGGAACCTTTCTACGGATTCCTCCTTTAACAGAGGCTGTTGGAGAGTGAATGGAAACTGATATTTCATTTTTCAAGATTATTTTGAAAGGGATACCTTTTATGCCCATCGTTGTTCTCATATCAGATGCGAAAATGGCTAGATCATTGTAGATATACTGGATAACAGTCGTATGGCAGTTTGTGACGTCCAACTCAGCCGTTCATTTAGTGCTAAATTGCCCTAGGCGTGATTCATGATGGTAGAATATCGTATTTCTTGTTCCAAAGAGTAGATGACCATACTTTTTTCAATAGGTAACACTTAGTACAATAGATTCTCTCAGAGACATTCCAGATGACGGATAACGGTCAACCTATAGAGTGGTTTCGAAAGCTTTAAGTAGATTTTAATAGTACTCTTTATGGATATTTCATGCAACTTTATACTATAGATTTTCAATAAATAATTCTGTAACTTAGAATCAAGGTGTTTGTAATGTTCGATAAAATGAGAACATATGCTCGAGTCGAATGAATGCTGTCACTGCCAAGCTAATGCGTTTCAAATATTAGCAGCTGTTAGCATGCATAAATCGAGATACTCAAGTTTCAAGATATATCCAGTGTATCTGTGATACCCTGCATACAAATTGTCAGCAGTATCTTTACATCTTTTTATTCTTCCTCGTTAGTTAACATTCGTTGAGCTGCATTAGAAAATGTGTTTCATAGTTTTCATAAGAAAGTGAAGAAATCTTATCTCACAAAAGATCAAAGTTACCATTATTTATAAATATATGGGAAAAAGAGCCAAAGCTCTGACCTTTGTAAGATTATTGCTAAGTCTCGTTTTAAAAATATGAAACACACTTTGTAATGCAGCTCAACGAATTTTATCAAACGAGGAAGATAAGGAGATGTACAGATGCTCCTGATAATTTTCAAAGGTGGGTATCGTGCATTCACTTTAAATATCTTGAAGCTTGATTATCTCGATCCGTGACTGCTAAAAGCACCGAATATTTGAAATTTGTTGTTTTTTCGAATTATTATAGTAATGGTCTTCAGTGGAAGGGGGCGAGGAATACTAAAGATCAGAAATAAAATCTTTTCCCTAGACTGTAAGCCTACGGTCTGGAAACCGTAATTCACCCGTGCCTGTCCTTTCTTCCGTCCATCTGTCTGTCTGACTATAACATGTGGTAGAAATGACTATCGGAGTGGCTCCAATAGCTACTGCAATGGTGCAAATGACGATTTCTGTGGAACAAATGGTTTTCACATTGGCACAATTGACGACTTGTATGGCATATGTTATGGGCGAATCCACTGAAGGTTCACATGGAGCAGTCTCTTCGAATTACAAAGCACTTGAAATCGGCAGCCTGAGTTCCTTTCCGTAACTTTAATACCTGCATCGTTAAATTTCAGAGCCATGTGATCTAGTAGCTCATGTGAGAGTCAACCTCCTTTCCATTTGAAATGTATTTAAGCTCCCAAGAGAAGACTTTTCAATAGTATAGTCGATAGGTTAGGAAACTGAGAACTTAGCCACTCCCTCCCCATCCCCTCTTATCAAAATCGTCGTTCAAGAGCTACTTCGAACCTGTCTTTTGCGTTGACTTTGAATACGTTTCGTTCGTCTTTGTTCTTGAAAATTCTTCACTCTCACCACATCGGTACTCCACTTTGACTGAATCGATCTCTGCCATGCTAGTTTTTCCTGAACGTATTTGCCCATCTCTTCAAAAATTTCAGTATCTGCGGTAGAAACACCCGACTTTCTCCTCTACTCATGTGTGTCTATGTGTGAGTTCTGCAAGTCTTGGGTTCAGTGAATTCCTTTTTGATTTACGTTACCTGTATGGATAAGGAAAAAAAGCAGATATACTAATAAATCGGTTCGTTTTCCGTGTAATAAATGAATTACGATAAAACTTTACGTTTTCTTTCCATATTTCATTAAAAAAATACATGTACTAGCTAGTCTGATGAATGATCTCATTCATAAGTGTTTGAGAAACTCTAAAACAGTTTCAGATAAGGTGTTCCAGTTGGGAAATGACATCGAATCTTGACAGATAAACAAAAGTTTACTTTTCGCTTTTCTTCAAATCTACTTTTATGTAAAAAGGAGTGTTGAAATGTTCTTGTAAGTTTGAAAAAGGCCGATCGGTCATGACTGAAGCATTATTATCGGTTCAACACACTGGAATTTTTTTAATATTATTATAATGAAAACTGTTGCATCGTTATTTTTTACTAGGTATTAAATCCGAAACTCAGTAGAAATAACACGCATTTTCGAGTACGCTCATCATTTCCCCCTTTATTTGAAGAGATGCAGACAAATAGAGACCGAAACCCCGTAGCAATCCAAAAGATTGTACAGCATCTATAGCCAATTTCGGCTCGATTGAACAAATTTTGACTGAAAAAGTGGGACGATCGGGTGACTATTTCACCCATTGCTAGTCTGATATATTCAAGAAAGATGTTTAGAGTAGCTTTCAGTCTGGAATAGATATAGCTTAACTCATCGAAATCCATGCGTCCTAAATGCTTCAATCTTTGTCTTGAGACGCTTACCAGAAAGAAAAATTTATCGTCAAACCAACTATGGGATGGATATATCTTGTGTGTTGGAATCTAGAAAAATTCTAACGACTATACCTATCGTTAGAGTTTTCCAGCTATCTGTCCAATACCAAGGTGTTAGATGGATGGATGTATTATTCTACAATTCAATCCAAGACAAAGTTTGCTTAAATCTGAAACTTGAATTCGCAACTCATTTTCAAGACCAGGTAAGTTTGAATTTGAATTGTGTTTCAATATCTACGGCCATTATGTAGCAACAGTGGTATCTGTACAAAGATGAAATATCGATCTTGAAAATGTATTCTTTTTCTAAAAACTTCACTATTTGAAAAGTTAGTCTGATCAAAACCTAGAGATAAACAGGAAAATATCGGAATCATTTCGGTCATGAATAGGGATCTATCAAGACTGAGATGCTCTAGCAAGAACCCTGAGACTCGATGAGAGTTTTTTTAAACCTGCTTAGTTTGCTCTCAGCTGGCCATGCAATTAACCAGACAGACCAATGACAATGACTACAAAGTGGAGTCCCGATCAGTCTCGACCTAAACGGCAGAAAAGCTTAAATCTTGATCTAGAATGATCCAAGATCGACTTTTTACTTTTGTACTCCGTCTTTTCTGTTCGGTGCATGGCCAGATGAAATCTAACAATGGAATTCTCATTAAAAATATCTTAACGTCTCGGTACATTCCTACTCATGTATGAAAAAGAAAATTTTCTTCGTGTAATATTCATCTGAATAACGACCAGTCACCATTAATAATAGTTCAATTGCTATTATTTTCTGGAAGGAAACGATGAGTTAACCATTTTAAGCTTCATAGAATGTTCGCTCACGCCTTATCTTATAGTTGTTCAATGACTGTATATTCGTTTCAAATCTCTCCTCTTGGCAACGAAAATCAATTGATCAGCTCTTTTCCGATCACATCAAGTCTATCTTTGTCTTGATTCAGCAAGTAATTCAATGATATATCCATCGCAGAAATATGCTAATCGAATACATTGAAGTTTTCTGATTCCGATTGATCATAATCAGTTAGAATAAGCCCTGTCGTTCTCATAGTCAAAGTGTGAGCTCCGAAACAAAGAATGCGGCAGTATTCTGATCTAAATGGTATCTAATATGCAAACGAATGTGTGAATGCCCACGATTAAATCCTAATATAACAAGCGTTTTCAGTGTATGCATGTGAGTTGGGATGCAAAGAATATCTTCATTCGCATGGATGCCGAATCTCCCACCTAGACTCACATCCATATGAACAAGAACGAACGGGGAATGAATAATTCCTACAGAAATACTGGAATAAATGCATCTTACTTAGTGATAAAAAATACATACCTCCAATCACGATTTCACCAAGTTGAGTACCTGGCATCACATGTTGAAAGTATTCATCAAGAATATGGATGCAAACATTTGCCATAGGTCGACCGATTGGCAACAGTCCTTCGTGCGGCTCGTCTTGAGTAATAAAATACTGCGTAGCAACTTCAGTACATTCAGATGGTCCGTAGAACTTGTATATTTTGCAGTCGTGATGCGTGATTTTGGCAAACTCTGAAACGGTTTTCGTAGACAATTGTTCTCCTAAATATCAGGATGAATTCAGTTGATGATGACCATGATCGATTTTATCGTGACTTTTACCTGCTGATGACAAATGTCGTAATGTTATCAAATAGTCTTGTGTCTGCCGTGGGTTTTTTTCGTACAAGTGAAAAAATTCATTCAACATGATAAAAAGTGATGGGACTCCACCTAAATAGCTAGCTTGGTGACGGTTAATTGTTTGTGTGAAAATGTTCATGTCAAGATGTCCCTCAGGAGGCAGAAGGACTAACTGACCACCGTTCAAAAGAGCTCCACATATTTCGTCCAAGTGACCGTCAAAGGAGACTGTTGTATGATATAAAACAATATCACTCGAGGTTGTTATATACGAACAGATATACGCAACTATATTGCGATGACGGATTCGAGCCTACGGAAACAGTAGTCATGAAAACATTTCATTGATATTACGATTCTGTACACTATACTCACCGCTTTGGGTTTTCCTGTTGAGCCACTTGTAAAGACTATGTGTGAAATATGTTCAGGTGAAACTGGAATCGATGAAAGGATCTCAATGAAATCTCTTTCGACTATGTAATTAATAGCGTCATCTATCTGGATAATCGAATATGATGAGAGAGAAATATGACTTGTAATCGAATGAATGATGATATATTTTGCATTTGTTTGCTCCATGCACGTATTCAATCGAGCTATAGGATCATGGGGGTTGAGTGGTGCATAGGTCGCTCCACTCATCCAAATAGCAAGAATACCAATCACTAATTCGATCGATCGTTCCATGAGCTGAGCTACAACATCACCTGTACACACATGATGCACTGTGACAAGAGCGAATGCTACTTGTTGAGCATAGAAAAGTGTTTCAGCGTATGTGACTGATTGATCTTCGAAGACCATAGCTAGTTTTTGAGGTTGCTGTTGTACACGATCAATGAAATGATGATGGATACAACGAATCGGACCATAATCAACACGAGTATCATTGAGGTTTCGAAGGATTTCTCTTTCTTCATCGAGAAGTAAGGAAAACGTGTAGAGTGGTTGATCTGATAAAAAGAGTTGGCTAAGTACGTGTGCATAACGACGAGTCAGTTTACTAATAGCTTCCGAATCATAAACATCTAATGATGCGTTAATGGAGACTGACATTGATTCATCCCTGTCGTCGATTTTCATTGTACAAGATAAATCGCAACTTGCAGTATGTTGGTTGTTTACAGATTCATCTATCAAATTAAGAATGACGCCATCTCCAAGTGTAGGTTGTATCACATCATTTGTGATTCGGTCATGAAGAAATAGTGTTTTAGCCAGTAAATTACTCAGTGTAGGATAATGCTTAAAGATTTGGGCGTAGGGTAAATTTGTATTTGGCAGAATACTGATCGTAAGTTTCTTGATATACTCAATTAGCTGATTGCATGAAATATTTGCATCGATCTTAGCACAACAGGGTATGCTTCGAGTGAAGCAACCAACGACCGATTCAAAGTCGTTGCTTAGTCTATTGGTTATTAAAATACTCGTGCATAAGTTTTTTGTTTCACTGTTCGAAAGTTTGAAAAGCAGTAAATAAAAGGCAGCCAAACCAACATGAAAAAGAGTAGCATTTGTGTGAGTCGCTACAACGGAAATGTTTTTTATGGTGTTGGGATCCAAGTCGAAGGAACACGCCATCCGTTTCCCTGTGAGGTTGGTTGTTGAAATCGGCCGTTGCTCGATTATTGGATAGTCTGGTAAGGTTTGTAGCCAATATTGACATAAGTCAGTCATTTTCTCGTATTGTCGCTCATACATCGCATATTGAATGTAGCTTATGTCAGTTGTATTAATCGGAAGTGCATCATCAATAAATGCCTTTTTAAAATCGGCAAGGAAGAGCTGGATAGAATCGCTATCAATGATTGCAGGATGAAAATTGAACAGAAGAATATCACCATTTTGTAGATAATTGCTATTGTTTTCCGAGTGTAGTAGAACATGGCAACGGAAGACTAGCCCTTGTTTGAGATTGAAATGTCCTCGATTAGTTTCTTCATCATACAATATTTGCTTCAAATCTACGTCTTTTGTCGAAAGAGATATTTTGATATTGAAGGGTTCACCCAATAACATCGGCAGTACCCATTGCTCAAGTCGATCGTTCTCTTCATTGAACATCAATGCTGTTCGTAAACTTTGATTTTTTCTGACAACTAATGAAAGAGCGTGTTGAAGGCGTTCAATAGAAACTTGGCCAGTTCTCAGCTGGTAGGCCCGCACAACGTTATAGATTTTTAAACCAAATGTTTGGTTGGATAGTTCAAACTGCTTAGTTTCATTCATCCAAACTAACTCTTGTACGAATGAAGCCAATCCTATTTAATCAAGAAGATTCAATGAGTTAGAGGAAAATTAGAATAGATGGATCAACACTGTTCTGACTAACAATAATCAGATAATTCAATTTCACTGGCGATTATTATTTTATTATTCATAAAGTTAGTTGAACATAGCAATTAGAGAATTTGAAAATAATCAATTTTTTTGTCAGAACAGTAAACTATATATTCTGATTAACATTTCTGTAAAAGCAATATGAATGAGTTGATACAACTATCACTGGATTTTAGGTGTCCCCTCTGTATAAATTATTCAATGAAAAATTACAAACATTTGCAAATTTGAGTTTTACTCAACGGCCATGCCTTAGAGAAAACAACAATTTACTGTGTGAGCCGCTGAAATGTTTACAGACTTGTAAAATAGAATCATTTCACTGATTTTTCAAAACATTGCGAGTTTGATAATTTTTTACAAACTACCTATACCCTTTCAATGGTTTTGTGAGTTGATACAAAAACATCAAAACGGCTTATCAAGCGTCTAGAAATCTTTTTCATGGGTTTCATTCTTTTGTCCAAAACGTTTGAGAGGGTTCCTATTTTTGCAACGAATTCTGAACCTTTTTAGATTTCGTAGCTTCCACCAAACGTTTTTAGTTTCGGTGATGTCAACATTTTTGTTTTCAGTGTATATTGGAATTCGTCAACCTGGAGAATCTTTAATCAAAATTTTCAACTAACAAAGTTCGATTTCACTGAATTGATTTCCATTATCAGACATCTGGCAATCGCCAGGAATTTGTTACTAGGTACAAGTTTCAAAGGCAAAACGCAAATCGAACTAGTTCGATAAATGTT
Source organism: Rotaria macrura (assembly GCA_900239685.1). Classification (NCBI taxonomy): domain Eukaryota; kingdom Metazoa; phylum Rotifera; class Eurotatoria; order Philodinida; family Philodinidae; genus Rotaria; species Rotaria macrura. The sequence goes on along the minus strand of OENT01001388.1, from coordinate 36,228 downwards.
ATAGAAGCAAATGGAGTTAAATCGTATACTTGATATGCGAGTCTCAATATCATCCGACTCCTCTTGTCTCTCACCATTCTTTTTACATTAAAACCATCATAAACATTGTCTTCATTACTCTAAATACTTGAATGATCACACAAATAGTTGAAAATCTCTGGTTAGATCTTGGCTCAAGATCAAGAACGGAACTAGTTATATTATTGACGATAAAAAATATCAATTTTTCCGAATTATTCAATTGATTAGATGTCATGTTTAGCTTCTCGATTTTCAGCTGGCTGTTACGGTGCATATTCTTAGTGGTTAACCCCAAATATCTATTTTTTATTGAAAAGAAAACTCTATGGTGCTTTTTCACGTCGAAAAACCGTCGACCTTTGATTATTTAACTATTTTATGGGCAGTATAAAATTCCTCATTTTCATATAAATTCAAAGTCAGCGTACGCCGAGTAAGTGAAAATGCAATTAACATCACTTTTCACCTATAAAATTTCACAAATGAAAATCGACTTAAGTTGAATCACGAGTGTAAAGAAGATTATTGTTTGTGTATTCTTGTGATTTCATGCGACTTTGGATAATTAGAGTTTACTTTTTGAGTAGATTCTCAGTTTCATCCTGTATAGGATGGTGCACTTTATTCAATGAGTATGATTGTGAGTAGTTTGAAACTGCAAACACGAATGTTTGGCATTACGACCGGAACGTTCTATAAATTTTCAAAGTTTGTTTCAAATTATATCAAAGTGCAATTTCAATGTGAAAATGTTCCTAGTTCTTGCAAGTAAATAACATGGGATTAACTTCTTTTGCATCGTGAATTAGAAATATGTCTACATGAAGATTTAGCTACTAGATGCTTTAAGCGAGCCGTGAAAAATGATTTACGTTTCTGGTTCTTTGAAAAAATACTTCTTTTCACTTCTGAAAATTGCTGACGATCTTATTGCTTGGATGAAATTTACTACTTTGAGAAGAACGAAATCGATACTCTACTTAAAATATAATCGATGAATTCCAAGCATCAAGAAGTCGTTGAAAAGTAAAATGATATCATTCTATATGATGCATCCATCATAATATTGCGAAAACGGCATGATAGACTGACAGCCCATACGAGATATGATACGAAATCTCTGTCCCTATACATGCAATTGTAACTAGTTGCGTGCAGAACTCTTTCTAGTACTTGTTCAATGAAGATTTGGTAAAGGACCTTCTACTTGTCAAACTATAAAAGATTCTTCCAGTGTATTCCTAGCAAGAACTTACGTTTCACTAGGAATAATGTCGATTTAGAATGTAGTATCTTTTTTATGATGAAAAATCATCAAGCTTACCTTTATCGATAATACTTTCTGGTCTGAGAAAATAAACTTGTTGGCTTTCTTTATCTTCGTTGGGTAAAAGTGTAGAAAGATTTGCTAGTGGTTCATAAGTTCGGTTCACTAGATTGGATTTCATGTTTGTTGAGAAAAGCATAGACAAAAGATGTTGAAAATGCTGACTCATCATAGAAAACGTCTTCTCGTCGTACAGTTCTGCCGAGCATACGAAGACGAACTGTGTTGTCCTGGCGTGATGACTGTGAGTCATAGTTAGAGACAAATCAGCCAAGGTGGTACCATTGCTGTATGTCCAAATTGGATCATCATAAAAGCATAATACTCCACTATTCGCCTTGAAATTCACTCCCATCTCATTCGTCAATGATGACATATGGGATTCATATTGGAATAAAAACGGAATCTTAGATCTTGAACTTTTGGAACAATTTATTGTATCCTGATAAGGTAAACTACCATGTTCAAGTACATCGATACACAACAGCTTAATTCGCTGCACCAGATCCCCAAACGATTCAAAGGATTCCATCTTGATACGATAGGGTAAAAGGTTGGTAAACATACCGATCATTGAGTTCATCTCTCTCAGTGGGCGGTTAGTGGTTGGGCAAGTTACACATAGATCTGCTATATCATTTTGGCCTAATTTGTAAAGAAAAGTAAAATAGCATGCCAAACCAAGCTGGAACATTGACACATCCTTTAATGCAGTGAATTCTATTTGTGCAGTGACAATACTGGTATCCAGGGCGAATTTAACAAAGTGGCGTTGTTCACAACAGGTCTTGGCGCTTGGACTCAAGACCCGCAGCAATGAATACTGTCTATCAGCATTATAATCATACATCAATGTTGACCAGAATCGCCGTGCTCGGTTCATTTTTGAATCTACGGCAGTATCAGTTGTTTGAGAGTGTTCGTACAGTGTAAAATCAATGTATTGTAAAGGCATGATATTGGGTGTGACCGCATCATATGCTTTCGTGAATGCGTCTAAAAAAGGATCGAGAGAACTACGATCAAATGCAATTTGATGGACTATGAAAACCACAATGTCTCCCGGATATAGAAGGTTGATGTCTCGTTCACTCATTTTGATAAGATGGCATCGCAAGACCAGTCCACGATCGAGCTGAGCAAAACGGTTGTTGCACTCATTCCATAATACAGTTTCAAGTTCTCTTGGTTCACGCATATGACGAGTCACCTTAAAGCTGAAGCTGCTGCTGTCAATGACAGACTGAACTTCTTGTTCAATTTGACCACTTGTTTCATTGAAATAAACAGCTGTGCGAAGAACCTTGTGCTGTTTCAAAATGGTAACCATTGCCGATTGAATATGTTCAATCGATAGGGAACCACACGTTACTATGAAAGGCATCACCATATTGTAAAGAGCAGATGAGTTCGTTGAGCCAAAATAGTTTCGATCATCAAGCCAAATACGCTGTTGAGAAAAAGAAGCGATACCCTTGGATAATCCTGAGTTTGGACTGATGCTCGTCATAGGAAGTTTTTCTGACTCCGATTCATGCATCTTTCGAAGAAAAATTTTGTTTATAGTGACAATTTTTCAAATGAACTAGCGTCTGACAAAATTGGAGACCTACAGATCAATAATAAGCTTAAACAAATCTAAAAATATTAAGCACTAATAAAATAAATTGGTCAGAGATGAAATATTTTTACTTGTTCGACATCGATACCAAATGGTGCTGGTTTTACTCTTCTCTCTAGTTTAATTCAGTCAATCCGTTACTGAGTTTCATAATAGATCTTTTAAACAGAAATGTTTTTTTTCACCCAAGCTCTGGTGATTAAGTACGGTCAGTAGACGCGAACCTTACATTGCCGTGAATGGTTTGGTCACGGTCGAATGCGGTCCGTATCAGGTGACCGTATGCAATCACCCGGAAGGGTTCCGAAAAGTGCTCTCGAAATTTCTTTCTCAAAAGTAGTTTGAACAGAGAAATTGGTGATGCTGATTACGAATATCACTATCTTATAGTGAAAATCTAACGCTGAAATTCAGACCATACTTTCCTATATTAGTTTCTTGGGGATCTGCATCATGTTTTTGATCCTTCTCTCAAATGTACTGGTCTCTAGTAGGACAGACAATTTATTTTGTGATGTAAAATTCCACGTTCCGTCTGAATCTGGATGAATAAACATAATCGAAAATACTGAAAAACGTTTAACATTGAAATAAAACTAGGATGGCGGTGTGGAAATCAGAGGTATCTCTCACTGCAGTATACTTCTAGTGCGCTGAAAATTTTTGAACTAAAGTGAAACTGAGGTGATAAGATGCAGTATTTCGTGCTCTATCCGAATATGCCGTTAAATTGATAAATAAAGGGCTGCGTCAGATCGAAAGTTGCCATATAAGAGCAAAATTTATTATTTTCATTCTTATCTCGAGACTCAGACTATCAAAACTAAATTTTCAGGCAAAATAAATATGATGTATGGAATCAGTAACCACACTACATCAAGCGATGTATATTTTATGAAAAAGTATTTTTCTTCCAAACTTCAACCAACGTGAGAGCCCAGGACAAACTTGTGTAAAAATAGGGACACCAGAATTTTCAACCAACCTTGTAACTGAACCAGTCGATCTCATTCAAGATAGTTGGGCTTCTAAAATAATCACTGGGTGGTACAGTGCTAGGCAGAAAGGCGCAATTATCTGTGAGCTGAATTCCGACTATATCACTACTAGAAAATACTAATAAGCAATAGAATCTGTCACAATACAAATCTATAGACAGAAAGATACAACATGGGTCCTCGATTGATTTGTGGCAGTTACAGTTAGTCAGTGTTAGATTTGTGGTCGGATTTCCGAAAATAATCAATCGGAAGTCGATAGTATGACAAATGAACGACTATAAAGACGAACTTCTAATCTCCGAAACTTTTAATGGTACTCTATCAAGCTCTTTTTCTCATTTCAGAACAATACTATCAGATAACTGAGTGAAGAGCATACTTTTTCATATTAATACCATTGGAGCATATGTTAAGCATATGTGAATAGAGTTCGTGCTTGATTTCTCCTACAAATGTAACTGATCTCAATACAGAGTCCGATTGAATCTAGTGGGATCCTATCAAATCAGCACAAATATGATGGGATTCCATTTGAGGAATCAAAATAAAGTAAGTGTTTGGATTTTTTTGTCGAATTTTCAATAATATTCGATTGTCGAAACTAGCACAGACTCCTACTATTCAGTTCCGATCTGTTTCGAGTAGGATTCCACTACCATCTTTAGATACGCTATGCGAAATCTATTCTCTTCTATTTCATATTGTTCAAGTCGCACGTTAGGATTTAACTCAGAAGTTTTTTTTGTAAAATTTTTAATTGAAATCTTATGTGTTCACCAGAGTATTCCTTAAAATTAGTATAGCCTGATTACCATGGGCACCAACGCACGCCTGGATCCTATCATATTGTTGAAATATGGATTGGTTCGTGACGATATTTGTCAGAATCTTTGCTCCCGAATTCCGCTACTTTTGATCTTTCTGTAAGTCCTCAACTCGAAATCCGACGAATTTTCTATGCTATCTGCATGAAACCCGATCGGATCTCGTTGGGCGCTATTGTGAGAATGAAACTTCTGGGTATTGCTTAAAAGTTGATCCATGCTAATTCTACTGTACTAAATCCAAACATCCACATGCGGTACAAGTTAGGATTAGTAGTTTTACACTATGTCCTTTCAAATGCATATAAAAAAGTTAGAAATCAAAAGTTCGACCAGCGTATCACATACTGAAGTAATGTGTAGTCATCTCGTAAACTCCTTCTCAAGAATAAGAATCAAAATTCTTTGATTTTGTTACTTTGTGTTTGCATGTATATACACAAATGACTCTGGATATATAATCGGTTTCAAAATCGAAGAAGATACTTACTTTTCTATTTTCTTTCTCTTTCTGATGCGTTTTCACGTGCAAATGTGTGGTAATTTTTTTCATATGCAACCCTCCTTTTGTATAAATCATCCAAGCATAGAAGGTTGTGCTCGTGCTTTTGTATTCGTTTTTTTACGCCTGGTTTAAATTCATCGTTGATAAAGTATAGAAAAAAGAAATATGAAAATGAGAGAAAGAACCGAGTAAATTGAAATAAAACATAAAAGGAAAGAAGCTGCCTATCTGAAATGGGGAAAGAAAATCATTAGATACAATAAAAGAAAAATGGTTTATATACAAAAATGTTGTATTAGCACACAGTTAATATAGTTTTTCTTAATTCATTTGGTTTTATTCACGTAATTGTGGTAAATAAGAAGTTGAACTAATTTCAAAGTCAGAAATATACTTAGTTCGGTAAGAATGTGGCAGATCATATCAGACTATAATCGAATTTTCTTGCAACAACATCAAAATTATAATTGATTGAAATCTTTTAAGTGATTGATAATTTGATTTTCAATCAAAAATAATCTCCTAAAGCAAGTATAAATTTGATTAAAAGGGTATCAAGTCAACAATATATGACTTTTTTAAAAGTATACTTGCTTCGGGAGATTATTTTTGGTTGAAAATTAAATTATCAATCATTTTAAAGATTTCAATCGATTTTAATTGTGAGTTCGTTGCCGGAAAATCGGAATATAGTCTGACATTATTCTTAGTTTTTTGACTGGATTATGAAATGAATTACACATACCGTACATATAAAGCGCCCATGTCAAGCAATTTGATGTTTAATCTGGCTTAATGATCTGATCGACCAACATACAACTATTTGTTGATATTTTGAAACGAAAATTTTGCTCATTAGAATGTATACGTAGTAAAGATAAATGAAAACGAAATATTTAACACCTAAACATTGACATTCTTTCCTTTGACTTTCTTGCTCATTAGTAGTACAGGCGAAAAAATTAAGGTTTTCACGTTTCGATATTACCGTCTTGTTCGATTGTAGCACTATGTTAAAAGAGAAAGGAAAGAATGTCAAAGTTTAGGTGTTATATATTTCGTTCTCATTTATCTTTACAATGTATACGTTCTCATTTATCTTTACAATGTATACGTGCTCATAAAGAACACTTTGGTTTCGAAACTTAAACAAATGAATCTATGTTTATTGAAAGTAGAAAGTGAAGGAACAATTAAGCATGGAATCATGCCAAACTTCCTCTCAGGAAACTAATTAGATACGATAGATATAGATATGAAATGAAGCCGATATTAACACCTCTTTTCAAAGATGTTTTGATTCATATTTGCAGTTAATAGTCTTCTTGACTCACTTTTCTGTCTCTCTGTTGCATTAAGTAATTATTTGAATTAGCCGGAACTCATTAACGATTCATAATAACACAGAGGAAAATTTCAAAAAACGCTTATAAATACTGAAAATGAAACCTCGATTGTGTATTATTAACACTCATCAAAAAACATCGGAATCGCAGTTTTCGACAGTAACAACGGCCAAACATTTCAATTGTTGAATTTTAAAATGTATTGTTTTCGGATTATTGAATAAAAGACCGTTCTAACACTTAAGAACTAGGAGTTTTTACCATTTTCAAGTTTTTTAAGATGGGATTTTGTGCATAAAATGCTTTTCTGTCATTTTAAATGAGCGTTAATGAGTAAGAAAACGTTTTTTTACAGTGGCAAATAATTATCGAAAAGAGAACTCTTTTTTAGATTATCGTCATTTTACGAAGTTTCGATGATTGTATTAACCGTTTCAGGCAAAAAGGTAGAGAGGAAAAACAGAAAAAAATGAATAGAATAACTGCATGAACTTGTAATAACGATAGAGCTTGACAATTAGATGCACCGTGTGATAAGAATAATTAGTTATCTACATCCAAGACGAGTGTAAATTAAGACAATAGGATTATAGAAATGAATAAATTCCAGATGAATTTGAATAGTTTAGATCAATCTTATAATATTCTACCGTGCTACGACAATTTTTGAAAACATGGAAAATTCCCAAACACATCGACCGTAATAATGCCATGATTGGCTATCAATATATAGTCACCTTCAAATTATAATAATGCGTTCATATAAAATCGCTATATTTCCTTCACTTTTTGATTAAGTGAAATCTTAGAAAGACATGTACCGTCAAATTCCGCCTCGTAAGTCGTGGCAGTCATAAGAATGTATCGGAATTTTCTACGGTTTCTAATATAAAAATAGTGTGTCTTTCAACGAAAAATTTTGAAGGACATGAACCCAAAACTGCTGACAGTATAGCGTTACTTCATACACTGAAACGAAAATTGGTACGATGCCGAACCGAAAAGAGTATTGTAGACGGGAAAACGGTTTTGCTTACAGTACGGAATCCAGAAAGGTTTCGACTTTGTTGCAATTATCTGAACTATTTTAAGTTCGGTACAGAAAACTTCGAAAAGCTTGAAAAAGTATCCTCAGGCAATAAAAATACATTTCCAGCACGCGAAGTTTTCGACGAAACCTTTTCAGGATTTCATACCGCTTTCTTATATTGTTCGGTACACTGGATAGAATTGTATGCTTAACGAACTATTTAAGAAGGCGGTACAAAATCCTGAAAATTTTTCGCTGGAAACTCGGCGCGCCTGAAGTGTATTGTTATTGGCTCAAGATACTTTTCAAGTTTTTCGAAGTTGTCTCTACCGAACTTAAAATAGTTCAAATAATTCCAACGAATTCGAAACCTTTTTTTTCTACAAAACTCTTTTCGGTTCCATATCGTACCAATTTTCTTCTCAGTGTAAGGACATTTTCGAGCACAAGTACCATTTTATTCTATCAAGCCATAGTAATGAACTGAAAATAATTGATTTCAATTGCCAGTAAGGGGTTAAAGTTCTGCTAGGCTACTTTGAGTGTATCTCAATCAGAATACATTTATACTAAAATATTAGAAAACAAATTGTGATACAAATTTATGATGACTTTATTGTTGCATTTATAGAAAATTGGAGTTACATGGTATCATAAAATAGTTTAATTAACAGTGTGAAGTATAGGAGTATTCTAGTGGAGTCCATTATATGTGAGTGTGAGTGTGATCATGATTCTAATAGGAAACTGGTGTAGTTCTCACGAAAATTGTGACAACAAGAATGCTCATACAGACAAGCATAATAACACCGACTCTCACTATCATGTCCACACCCACAGCGAACAACAGAGACGCCGAGATAACGGACAACCGTACAAATACACCGACACAGTCTCATACGACTCTAAAACCCACACCAGAGCAGTAATAGGACGCTACAATCATCAGGGATACATTTCGGTGTTACTTGGTATTGTGAAACCATGAGAGATAGCCGCCGATTCCTTGACGATGGTGAGTCGTTACCTAGCTTTTCACACTTAATGTTGGTCAAGGAAAAAAAATCTCAGTGTGATTCCTCTTTCAAATAGCAATAATGGTTTTTTATTGTGATTTTAACAGCTAGCCTACTTCTTTAGCACCGTTTTATCGCTTAAAACATATTTGCTGATCAACAACTGTACTTAATAAAATTCATCCAAAACTATTTCAAGTATTGTTTGAATCTTATAAAGAAAACTTGATATCTAAATTTTCTTTCAGAAAAGATGAATGCCTAACGACGTAAGATTACAATTTGAAGATATCTGCAAAAATCAAGAACCTACCATTTACAACAGAGACACTTCTTTCACAAATAGGATTGATTCTCGCCAATCAATCCCTAAACGGAAATAAGAAAATTGAACTAGTAGAAATCTCCCTTCAAAGTCCAATACAACAAGTAGAAATATATTTCTTCTTACTGCAAATCTTGCGTGAACATTTTTTGAAGATTTCAAATATCGTGTGGCAAAATCTAAAGGATCTCAATCTTTTTCAAAGTCAGTTGCCGCCTACAGAAGAAAAAGCTACGTATAGAACGGATCACAACGCGAATATTCATTACTGCCCTAGTATTTTCGACTTTCTGGCTTAGTTTTCATATTTTCTTGTCGACAATCGTTCAAACAGTGACTATTGTATATCCATCTATGTCAACCTGTTTGAACCTAAATCGTGATCATAATGGCACACTAATCTGTCCTTGTTCACAATTATCGCTTGCTTATGAGAATTTTTTGAATATTGCCTACGTCCAATATCAAGTTTGTTCACGCGATTTAATAGCACAAGCCTGGTTTCAATATCTCTTGTCAGCTGATTCAACTAGATTCGAGTATGCATGGAGTTTCAGTGGGTTGATTGATGTAAGAATAATTAGACCGTCTTATTTTCAAATATTAAACACATTTTGTTCGATGGCAAAGACAATTATTGATGATACTTATGAAACATTTCGTCTGACACAATATATTAATGACAGAGTAATATCTCCTTCCAGATTTTATCAAGAAATTGAATACATCATGAATTCATTTGTCAAGTTAACTATTAATGACTTTCTACATATGAAGCATTTGATCGATTCAGCTATCGATGTAAATCAGTTTTTGATAATGAATGGTGTCCTAACAATAGCGACCAATGATGCAGTGGGCTTTCTCGAAATATCTTTTTATAGTGCAGTACAGGTACAGGAATTCGATTACATGACCAACGGAACATGTTGGTGTAGTTTAGATTATTCTATCTGCGCTCTCATATCTTTGTTATTGGGTGATAGAGAAAGTATAAGTAATTACATCTCGTTTTTCCCAGGATTATCTATTCGTTGCAGATCTTCATTTGGTTTATATCAATCCAAGATCGATTGGTGGTATAATGAAACCGTTCTCTATAGGCTTTTAAATTCCTATAGCTTCGTCGAACCAATAACTGTAAAATCAACAAATACCAAAGCACTTAATTTTAGTACATCTCGATATAGAATCACCGTTGAAACAACTGAAATTTTCGATGGTATGTTTATCGAATCATGGAATACAAATAATAAGCACTTCGATTCGTTTTATGAACAATGTGTTCCTACATCATGTTCGTATACAATTGTTGAACAACGGGGCACAGTCATTGCTTTCCTACTAGTTATATCAATTTTAAGTGAATTCAATCGGTTTTTAAGATTAGTTGTTCCAATAATTATTAGTATTGTTTTCTTTTCACGAGAAAAATGGCGAAACCCACAGTTTCGACACAGTATGTACAACGGAGGGCATTAGCTTGAGTTTGGTTCAAATTAAATTTGGAATTTCTTAGAAGCATACCAGAGATTAGGCAAAATGTATAGTGATACCTAGAGAAAATTCTGAAGAGGATTTAATTTTAGAGGTAAGTGAGATGAATTTACACTTATTTTACATGAATATTCCCTTGATTTCGGTCGATGAAGAAGATCGATGTGAATTGATGCAGAGCAAAAATTAGGTTTATATTTTCTATAAAAGAAGAACTCGATAAAATGAGTCGGTACAGTTAGTTTATATGAACACCTATCTATTAATTTTAATATAAAAAGTGTCATCCTGATAATTTTCCAATATGTGAAAGTTATAAAATCTCCAACTGACCTCGTCTCATGAAAAAGCTAACTCTTTTTGCATACATAGGAGCACATGGGTAATTTTATGAGCCATGCAAATTATGCTAAAGACGAGTATTTTTGTGACAATAATACTAGTATTTTTGCTCCTGTTGATTCATATTTATGCAAGATATCATGACGCTTAATAAGATCTAAAGCTATCATTGTGACTATGCAGTGTATGATTCCCAATCATTAAACACTATCATGTGTTTGCAATGCAAAGAAGACTAGGAACGAAGAACGTGAATTAACTAGACGTCAGGCGAATGAACTTACTAGCTATATGAGTGTATATATGTTTTCTTGTATTTCCCATGGTTTTCATGATGCTTCAATTTTCATATATCTTCATAGATTTCTTATTCTTTGCGCAAAAAGTGTGTTGGATTAAAATAATTCGATTCAGATGGGCAAAATCATGTGATTGCCGTCCCCTCTATCATACCCATGAAGTTACTCGTACTCATCTGATTAACCTGTTATAAATGCCTGATTCTCATTTTTAGTGCTACTCCGCAAGATCCACACGATATTACAATCATATTTTATGAACAGTCTAGATTATGAATTTGTGGACTATAGAGGATGTTCTGAAAAACGCGAGTACTCAAATGGACGGTTTCATCGAGTTCTACTCGGAACAGATCCATCGCGAACAAAATATAGTGTTAAATTCAGTCGTCTGATGAAATCACAAGCAGTAAAAATCATACGATATGCTATCAAGGTTTCCAGGAAACTCTTAAGCTTACGAACACCAAGTCAATTTCCAGAAACTCCATTCACTTTCCTAAGTGGGCCTAATGCGCATATTACATGTATAAGCCATAATGGACGCATATAGGATATAAACGGTATACAGCACAGGAGGCCTTCTATTAGTTTTCATGAAAGTACATGAATTTCCGGAAAGCAAATGAGACGATAGAACAAATAGCTATGACCCGATAATACCTTTGCCCAAAGCTACTTTATACTGCTTGGTGAACAGAGGTATTGAGAATGGTACGGAAGGAGTCACATCACATCTATCTCGATGAGAGTGCCTCGCATATGGTTTCCCCTGTTCTCTTCTTTGATTTTAGACCGTCGGACGAATCGAAGTAATTTTCTGTGATATGGAAAAGAGGGTGAGTTGAACATTAAGGTGAATTTGATACTTTGAAATTATTAGGTCCTATATACCCCACATGCCCATCTTGAAACTCTTGTCCATCTTGTTGCAGTGTATTCGATTTCCTGGAAACTAAGGTGACGTATCGAATCATAAGATTTTATACTAATGAGGCTTAGTCATCTCTACAAATATTTAACTAAAATGGTATAAGCATAATACATCAAAACTCCAAATGAAATGAAATGGCAAAAATAACGCAAGTTAATTTTAAATACCAAGTTTTTGTAATTTTATTTTTATAATAAATATTGTGACGTCGATTTAAGGTGGACTGTCAATCATGTTACAGCCTAGACGATTTGTTCGGACACTGGCCCAGCTGAAACTTTTTCAATCGAATGATAACGGTCTAATAAAAATACGCCAACAAAATGGTTTACGCGAGTCTATCTCATAGTTATGATTTCCTCTATTACCATCTTCTTGCTTTATTCGAGTTTGATGACTAGCATTCAAACTATGACATATTCAAAACCGCCCATTGATGACTTTGAGTGACTCTTTCGTCTCTACCCGAATACTTTTCGATGTTCATGTACGCAGAAATCCATTCAATTTAATGATTTTTTCAATCAACTGGATGTAAAGGCTTATCATCCGATTTGCACTATAGTATGCTCGTATCAGTCAAATGGATAAATTATCTTACAGCTGCGTTTGCTATGACTGGACAATAACAAGAGAATGATTTTCGTAATTGGGATAAATATTTTTTTATAACTGTTCAACATTTGTGTTCGACGGCTCAGAATAGTTTGGCGAACAGTTTGTCAGTATTCCGATCTCGAACACTAGTTATAGATCAAATGATATCACGAGAACAATTTCAACAAAAAATCAATTCAATCATTGAGCAATTTTACGCATCAGTATCTATTGTATTTATGCCAAGTTTAGAAGTTTTTCGTTTAACACCATACAAGGAGATGCTTTCATCAACCAATTTCAATTTAACTGGAAAATTCTCAGCAGTGGCTTCAGCATTCAAGGCATTACGTTTTTTAGTTTACCTGTTCTCTATGAAAATACACACACGAATCGCACATACGAATGAGCTATATCAAGATCCTGTGTAATGGAAGTACATTTATTTGACCTTATCTTTATATCTAACCTAAACTTGTGTTACTCGGTTCCTCGAATATATAAGCTGTTCACATATTGAAGCAGTATTTCAATCTTCTTTAGCCTGCTTCTATTCGTCTAAGTGTCTAAACACATTAAATCAGACCATAAGTGGCCATGGTGATATGTCCTCTTCTGTGTGGCCAATACCTTCAGAACCATTCAAACCTCTGAACAGTTCCTCGTCATGCTTTGCTGAAAACGAATCACTATTGACTATCATGAATATCATGTTCATCGAATCATGGAAAAGTAATTTCTCTTACGAGATGATTTTCGACTTTTGCGTACACAGTGAATGCACAATCACCTACTACTATCGCTTCGTATTTTGAATATTTTAATAACATTCTTGAGTATTTACAATGGTTTAATGGCTGTCTTTCGATTTTTATCACCTTTACTCGTTTGAAAGGTTAGTCGTTTTCGTAATCCATTTCGTGTTGCTCCCGACCAAACATCCCCAGGTCGAACGATACCGACCGTTGAGTGGACGCAGTTATACGGACCGTAACATCATTAAAATAGGGCCGTATACGGCCGTATTTTCACAGTACACGTCTCCGTGTACGGTGCTATTTCTGGGCAAAGTAATAAAGGATCGTATACTGTGAAAATACGGCCCTATTTTAATGATGTTACGGTCCGTAGAACTGCGTCCACTCAACGGTCCGTAACGGATATCCGTTTTGATCGACCTGGGTCCATACCATCGAATTTCGTTGGAGAACCTGATCTTAATAACTATAACTACTGTTTTCAATAATATTTCATAGCCCATATGTTTTCAAACGTTTTTTTTATAAAAACTCGCTCGCTTCATATTTTCCACCCGAAGTTCACACATCACATGAATTCATTTTGAAAATAAAAATACAATATAAGATTTCACACAGAGCAAGTTGCATCGATTGAATTTTTTTAAATTCTTTTGGCTGGACAATTAAAACAAAAACTTCAATAGTCTAAGATGTCTGTCGAAAAGTCGTGTAAGTTGGATAGGTAACGGGTGTGAGCGTGGTCAGAAAGAAATAGAGGAGTATTGCAGAACTGTGTTATGCTTTTGCTACTCGAACAGAACTTTTTAAGGTTCTGTGTGAAATTACAGAACTTTAAAAGATTCTTTCTAATAATGTTGAGCAATAGAACGCTTCGTCCAGTAACACTAAACCATCAAAATTTCTGTTAAAAATGACTACACAATGAATGGTTTTTTTGAAAACCGTTGGAATATGACAGTTTATGTGCCTGTCTCTGCTGAACTATGAAGCTGTGGATGTAGATGTGGATGAGGTAGGAATTCCGTTTGGGGTATTGGTGTCATTTTTACGGCCGATATGACTAAACCAGGCCCATGTGAACACCGTTCGAAAACCAACAGCGACACTCCCATCTACACCCAATTCACAAAGTGAATCAACAAAGGAGGCACATCCATGACACTAGCGTTGAAACGTACTAAAACCTTTGACAACTGTGATAAAAATCTGTCTAGCTACGAACACATCAAACAACAATATTATTTGCTAGTGTCCACTACAAACATACGAGTTCAATGGGCTTCTAGATTAAAAAGAATCATACTTGATTAGATCTATAGCTAGAATATACTAGCTGAATAATGATCTTACTCGAAGTAATCATATCGAATGAGACAGTCGCTTTAAATATATTCACCTCAATTTAGACACGTAACAAAAAAAAAGATATCACTTTGTTTCATTTATATCAACTTTTAATTCAATGAATCTAAATTCTTTGCGTTATATGTTCCTTCATATGCTCTATAAAGATTTTGTGCGCATCCAGCACAGTTTTTCTCCCAATTCATTCATGAAAATTTCTTAGGTCATTTGTCAATTGTGGTATATATGGGAACCGGTCATATCTAGACAATAGACATTTTTCCTATGAATTTCAACAGGCCGGAACATTCTTTTAGTGAAATTCACAGACCAGCAGGTAGACACGACTTATGACCAGCTGCTGCTATATTTAATCATATTTCCTCACAAGATCATCCTTTTGGATTCGCATCCTTCCTGATTTTAGAACTCATCTTGTTCAAAAACTCAATAGATTTTCTACATGAGATTTTATGAATGGGAAGTAACGCAACGAACCCTCATGTCTTCAATTTCATTGTCTAGCCAGTCAATGATAGTTACATTGAAATTCCTTTTAACGGATTCTTAGTGCAGTGTTGTGAAAACATATTTAACTTCGATATAGAACCTGACTGAAATGAATTTTCAAAAGCAGCAACTAGTTGTTTTTCAGTTCCCCTCCACGGTGCAACTCAGAATTAGTCGCTCCATTATTAAAACTCATGCAAACACTAGCTGGTTAATATCTATTCACCACAAAAAATATAATCAAATTTTCATATATATAAGTGAATCGCAAAGTTTTGGTATAATTGGCACAAAATGATGAAAGGAAACCAAAATAATTTTTTAGTGGTGCATTTTATTATACTTTACCTTTCTAGTGTACGATTAAATTTTCCCAACGCTTTATCGAATATTAAGCAAGATATATATCATACAAATATTTGATTTTTCTTAAGAGTGTTATTTGCTATTAAATAACTCTTTACACTAACTGCGCTTGTCGATAAATGTTTCGCATGGGCAGTGTACGTTTTACATTTATTATGATCACGAAAACAATTAGATAAAAGAGTCTGATATATATTAGACATGTAAATCAGTGATGCACTTCTGAAATGAAACGATAAATTAAATACTCTACCACATTAAAAGTAAAGTTAACTAATAACTCTCAATTTTTGTGTCTAGTCAAATTAGAGAATATTTTCAAAATGAAACGAATCGAATAGTATCTGATACGGAATTCGATTAATCTTAATATCGGTTAAAATATCTTGTGTGAAAAATATCCTTCCACAATGAGCCACACGATGCAAATTCCTGCCTAATAGAAAAAGATAGAAGGCTGGAATTAATAACTAAATATCCAAATCTAAGAACTATACATACGGTAAAAATTTAAATGAACTCAAGCAAGTTGATTGCGAGTTATTTAGAAAGTAGTTTTACAAACATGTCCTACAATATTTTGTCATACAATATTAATTTCTTCATGAAGTAAACATGCAGGACGCTGAAATTAATATTGATTTTACAACTGCAGGAATTATATCTACGGTAAAAATTTGAATGAAAATAAACTAGTCGTTCGCCATATATTTACCAAGTCATTTTGAAGATATCCTCCTACAAAGTGAGTGAATATCTAGTCTATAGAAAAATATTGTGTTATTTGATAGAGGAAATAATCATTAACCCAAAACAATTTTAAACAGTTGTTTAATAATTCAGTTTTTTTCTTTCAGATACTTCGCTCTCCTTCAATATGTTTGCCCTAGGATAGGGTTGGACTAGAGTGTTCTTCTACACAGAAGTGAAGAATTATATGATATAGAACGTCGCGTACGAAAGAACACAGAAAGAAAAGGGTGGTAGAAAACGAGATATAAAGATTAGTAGAATAATTGACGCTGTGCAAAACTGACTGTTCATCATATTTCTTTTTCTTTCCTGCAACTGTTCAAAAAAGTTCATTTTTTAGTACATCTGCCTGTAAACTATGATTATTTCACAGTGCACGGCTCATAACTAAGGAACAATAAGAGCTAAATGGCTGAAATATAGTATGAGAGTCGGATACTCAAAGAATATAAGCATATTAAAAAATTATTGAAATCGATTTGAGGAAACAAAAGTTATTAGCTAAATATAGCTAAAATCTCCACTGTGCCAAAATGTTGCAATCCACTCATATGTTTGTATTACCTTCTTCAAGCCATAGTGATGAGATAGCACTCGAGTCAGAATTCCTGCTGAAATAAATTGGCAACGATGAATTACTAAGTTAGAAACGATGCAATATGAGTAGAATTGTATATTAATGATGCCATCATTATGTCTTCCGAGTATTGATTGCAAGGTTTTGGTATGCTCCTCGGCATTTTGATGCTGTTCTCATCTACAAACACACAAATGTCGCAGAAAAACTATCGTATGTATTTGATGATACTCATATTCAGAAGCCTGCAATCACGCTAGTACACGAGAATGCGTTACTCTCCTAATCATTCCTAGAGGACACTCATTTTACTTCATTATATGTTAAGTCGAGGCAAGTGAAAACTGATTCTTTTCAAAAAGAAATTCTTTCTATGAATACAAATGGAAATATGAAAATTGCGAGGAATAGACCAAAGCTTTGGATTGCCCCAGCCCGATTTACTTTAGTGAACCACATAAAATATTCTTATTTCACCGATGACGTTGGCTGAGCCGTTGCATATTATAATATGTGATCCCTAAAATTTCTATGTATAATCTTTGGCTTTTGGCTTTGACCTGTCACTTAAACACAGACAAACTATTTTTTTTGAATGACTCTCCCTTCAGAGGAATACAAAAACTGATTTCTGGTTCATTCATGTTTTGATGAACGAAATCTCGGATTGTAAAATCGATCACGGCTTTTGGATTTCTGGTCCTGGGTAACCTACGGTAAAGTTTCATGAAAATATGGAAAAGTCTAAAAGTAAGCTAACCCGTGATTGGCTTTTACACATATAAAGACACAAACGTATTTTATTTTTTTTCAGATCCCTGTTCCTATGATCAAACAAATAAGATTAATCAGGCAGTGAAACTAATGAGGCTGAGGAAAACGATCTTAATACATCATTATAGAGATTAAACTTGAAGCCTTATACATATATGCATAAAATTGGTTTTCAAGATTGAGAAAAACTTTCGGTGGAAACATTTTACTGCGTAATAAGTAACCCAAATATGAAGTCATAAAGAAATTTCATTCATTGGCTGAGCCATGGTCCTGGAAGAGTTAATTTGGTTTTGTCTCGAATCGAGAAAAAATTAGGTTTTGTAATGAACATTGAGACTTAGCTGTTGGATCTTGTTGGAAGTTGACTTAATTTGAAATGGCTTGCATAGTTTGTCATAGTTTCATTTCTTTGGTTGAGATTTAATGATTAGACATGGGCCAAGTAAGATTTTTTTGCAATTGGAATCGAATCGAAACGAGCTTAAGATATTGGTGGTATTGTATCGCAATCGTCTAATGGGAATTCTTAAGGATTGCAATCAGATTTCCCGATATCGGTTTTGATTCACCCGTCCCTTTTAGAGATAGATCTGAACATGCCTGATTTTGAATGGATTGGACCCCATTCGAAATACATCGTATGATAGCTTCTAGTATCTAGTTATACATCAAAGCACTCCCATGCGCACAGCTACTTTCAATTAAGTGTTAACTACACACTACTCCATCAATAGTTCTATCAACATCACACAGCATGTAAATTTATACAAAAGAGCAAGAATATTAATCATAAGAGAGAAGAATACAGAGAAAAAAGAGATAAGGAAAGGAATAAGTAAAAAAGAACAAACATTCTATAAAAATGAACCAAAGAGACCCGACTATGTTAACGAATAATTAAAAAGTGGTGACCTGTGAGAATGTGTCTCATTCATTGACACAGTGATAGTGTCCAAAAAAATATAACAATCATCGAATACGAAGAATCATTGGTGTAACATGAAGATGAAAGAAACTGGCGAACACCGTCACCAATTAACTGATTCACATGACTCGAAAAATGATATTCGTCAATAAATACATACGACGCTGGATCAACACATTCGTGTAAAACAGTTCCATTTTTTGAAATATTCAAACATGGGTCAACCGTGTTTTTGAATAAATACGTGGATCCATTAATGACGATCTTTGTGATTAGCGAGTAAAGATCGAAAAATTTCAGAGAAATCTTTGGATTATCACGTTGAAGTGTTGCGCCACGAACCGAAAGATTAGCATTAAGTTGAATTGTGAATGCAGTAAAATTGAGACTTTGATCCATGGCATGGATGAATGGATACAATTGAAGAGGTGGTTGATTGAAAACAAGGATATTTAAGGCTCCTATTGTGACCAAATCTTTGACCGCATTCAATAGACTGATCGCAATCGTCTTTGGACTGATGGTTTCATTGAAGTAATAATCATTGAGACCGGACCATACTATATAGATAGTTTGGTCGAATTTAATTGCTTCTCTGCGAATCTCACTTAAGTAAATTTCTATCTGTTGGCGAACGCCTGGAACGTGCTTCTTACCCATAACCCCCCAACCTTGAACCACTTCGTTGTCAGTCGAAGCACCTCCATAGGCATAATCTATGAGAGTAGAAACATCCAATCTCTCCACCCATGTTGGACCATTTGTAAATCGACCTTGATAATATGGAGGAACAGGTGGCCATGAGTAATTTGATAATTTGTAAACATTTCCGGTATCTGTGTTTGAGTCACCAAAGCTCACCACCGTAATGAAAGGAATTTTCTGAGTGTATATTCGATACTTTTGTAGCAAAAAAACTAGAGAAATCAAAGCGATACGTAAATAAGAGTTGCACATATTTTTGCATGTGCACATGTGCATATACAAGTTATATGTAATTTCATATAAGAAAGAATCGAAAGGACGTGATATACCACTAGTCACATTTATCTATTGATTGCAAAAGTTATTCTCCAATTAAATTGAAATATGTGTGCATTTATTTGTTTTCAGTAAATAACTCAGTTTTAAATGAATGAAAAATGGTTGGCGGTGTGCTTGACATTATAGATAGATAAAATTGTTTTCAACAGGCAGAAACATCACAAAGTGCCTTCGACATGGATATAGAAAAGAAATATGGAGGGATGCAGTATACTGTGAAGATCATCATGAAAACTGACAAAAAGAGAAAGTTTTTCATTGAGTTACTTAGAGAAAAACAAAAACATCTTCAAGATTGGAGACAGAGCCCTCACCTTCTCGCTCGTGATAATCCTGTTTCGAAAGTTTGGCATGAAAAGAGCTGAAAGAAATATGATAGAGAAATGTCATTCGTGTTGGTTCATATCGTCCTCAATTGAAAAGTCACGGCCACATTTTTATCAAGTATAAGACGGGTATCTAACTGATACACACAATCACGAACTAATTGTGAAAGATATCTGTCATTTGACGTAGAATCTTCCCAAAGCTCAACCTGAGCAACATTAAGGCAATACAGATTGACTTTTTTTTTATTGTTTTCCGTTGTACATTTCCCAAATTGAAAAAGATGTTTTCGATCGGTCTTCGAGAGTCGAAACAAGATACAGATTTCTGCTACGGTTCTTGACAAATTCACTTTTTCTACATCGTATGACTATAGGATCCGAAATTATCGGACTCAGGTACATGTAATTGAACCAACAGTAAACGGACTGAGAGAGAGGTATATTCAGATTTCCAAAAAAAAAATCATGGAAGTTTCTGTAATATCCGATAAACTCGTAAACTCACAGAAAAGTGTTTTCAAAACTTTGGGAAACTTCAGAAATTACTGAAATTTCCGAAAATGGAAGTTATGGAAATTTTGGAAATTTCTGTAATTGCCGCATTTTTCGAAGTAACAAAGGTTTTGAAGGTATCATTTCCAAAATTTCCGAAGTTTCCGCAATTCCCTTTTTCGGAAGTCTGAACACTGCTGCAGAGAGATGGCTTTGAGTATTCAACGCAGTATTCTGCCTTTTGCAAGTTCTTGAATTCTTTTCCGTCGTGGCACATACGAAGAGAATCAATTCTCACTCTTTAAAAGCTAATCTCTGTATTCATTGTCTACTTTCTTATCCTCCAAGATCTTATCGTCGTGTTTTAGTACGTTCTCTGATGATGGAAAGTTTGATGCAAAAGCGATTCTTGCCAAGATGCACTTCAGGGAGTGATCAATATTTCTTGTAATGTTACAAACAATAAATCACATAGCAATGGATTGTATCGGATTTTTCACTAAACAGTATATTTTGCTTTCATTGAAAGTCAATTTCAAATGACAGAGTGCGTCACTCTACATTTTTTCTCCAACTCTTTGCACACTAGATAGCTAAAGGTAGAAACGTTGCACTAAGATTACACCAATCATAACTAACACAAATGATATACATGCACAAACCAACTCTTCTAGGTTCTTGACAAAAAACTGATCCCGTAATCAATTTTTATCCAGGATAAGTTACATATTTTATGAAAATGAGTTACCAAAAGTGAGTTTCAACCCAAACTGCATTTGTGGATATCCTGGTTCATTACGATTCGATGATTCACCCTAGCTTAGGTACAAACTCTGCTACTTTGTTTCGTAAAAGTTTTAGTGTAATATCATGGCTTATCAACGACGCAAACGTTAAAATAAGAAAGAGTTCATACTCAGCGATCTTTTAGACACTCAAAACCGTCACCGGTGCTCTAGTCGTTCATGCAATAAGAGCTCCATGTGCAAAATGAATTTATGTATCATAATATACTCATAATTGAAAGATGCGCTCATTGAATAAGCCCATTGCTTCCACGAATACATCCCAAATACGACAGAAAGTTCCAACAACCACATACCTTGATGAAGCAATCGAGTATACTAGCAGCAATCATCCGTGTACTGTGACCACAAAAGGGTTCTATTTCAATACTTATGTATTCTTTCCGCGATACATTTAAATCAAAATAATTAAATCTGTTTCCCTCATGCATATATCTCTATAACTGTAACTTGCGAGCTATACCCTTAAATTTATGGTCTTGTATATCAACTTTAAAATCTGAATTCTCCTCTGAAAAAAAGCTCTCCTGGAGAACTCTGAGAGAGTTTCCAATTTTATTACATTCTGAATCCTTCAGGAGATTCTGACACTCTAAATCACTCACTCTCAAATGAATACAAATGCGAAGGCCTTGACATTTTCACAATGCAATGCACGAAACCATTAATGAGTCGTCTTCATTCAACCTTGCAACGGAGCATAACCATGCAAAACCATACTTTTAAATATCGTCACAAGGCTAAGATGGTCTCTCTATCTTGATACTATTTGAAACTACAGAAGAAAAATAATGGCTTTTTAGATACAAGAATTACTTCGAAATTGTTGTTCATTTCTTCCATACACTACATGAAAAGAAAGAAAAGATTACTGTTTAAATACTCATATAAGACTTTTGGTACTGATGCAACACTTCATAATCTTCAATAAAAAATATGAAAATTATCTCTCCGGAATTATAAACGTCGTTTGCTCTGGACCGTGATCAATGCTTCCTACATCTGAACATAATAAGAAAAAGTTATTGTTAGCGTCAGTGTTGGATCACACTAACGCTAAACGATGATTAAGATGCGCCTTCTAGTCTAATTGGCTTAGGACAACTGCCCGGATAGCAGAAGGTGCGGGTTCGATTCCCACGAAGGTCACTTTTTCATCGTTCTGTCACATAACATCAGTGACACTGCTTTTCTCTTTCGTTCTATACATATGTAGAGCTAACAGTTATGAATTTTTCAATGTCAAATGAGAGTAACGTTGACACAAAGAAAAGAAAATATGAGTTACTGAACATTGAAATGAAAGTGCTGATCTCGTGGTGTGGGTAAGCGGACGCGGGGGGGGGGGTGTTGTAGTGCGCGTGAATGTTTTTGAAGAAAATGACTATACGCCCAAAAATGCTTTCCACAACCACAATAACAACCACACCGACACCCTCATCGTGAAAAGTTGAATTTATTACTGCATCGTATGAATTTCATGTTACGTCATGCACTTGAAAAAGAAAAGAAAGTATGTTTAATTCTAGGGCTACAAAACTTTTCGTATCCTTTTTCAGTCTTCAGGAAATGATAGAAACAATGCAAATCAAAGTAATGAACCAAACTAGCTTTAATAGCAAATATTACAGTAGTAAACAATAATTATTTTCATATTCACTTATTTTCTGATTTTATTATTGGTATTTCTGAACTAAAAAAAATTTTAAAATCTTTGATAAACAAAGAATTGCTCAATTAATGATTTAGGTATTGTTCTAACGATAGAAATGAATATTATCGTGTGCACTGTTTTGTTAGTGATGATAATCAATATAATGTTCAATGTATTCCTTATGGAAATATTTCAGAAAATTGAACTAATGATAATTTATTTACATTTATATTACCTGATGAAGAAGTGTTTAAAGTTTTACCATTAGCATATCAGTATCGATTATATTGTGTTGATGACATATATCAAACAAAAACTAGTGAAGAAGTTATTAAACATATTTAATAAACGGAATTTATAAAAATTACTATTAAAAATGACAAAAATATTAGCATTTAGTTGAAAGTCTTGTTAAAAATAATAATGAAATGCTAATAATCAATATTAATCTGATATTATAATAATAATCAAGATACTGATGAAATATTTTGTTATGTTATTTATCGAAAATTATAGAATAATATTCAATTAATTAGAAATTATATGGATTTGAAATAGGAAATTCCAGAATGGAATTGAATAGTGCCAATTAGAGGATTTTTCTTTTTCTTTTGAAGAGGAATTCAAATTGAATTCGTTCCATAGGATCGCTCATCGACAACTTTTACTTCAACATATATATGCTTTTACACAAAAAGACCAGATCTTAACAGTCTTACTGAGAAGAGTTAAAACTCACTAGCATGTTTCCAAACACATTTCTTGTAGTTTATTGTCTAAATGACTGTCTAATCATTTGTATCTATATTCGATAAAACATTTTGCAATTATTTTTAGAACTCTACTGATTGTTTACTTATGGATAATATATATATATCCTCCTTAGCAGTAGACATAATTCTTATGTATTGTACAGAAGTAAGACAAATGGAATATCGGCTCATGGGGTTCATGATTAAGCTTATATATTTTTTATCTTGGAATTCTAAATAAAACAATTCCTTTTTGGTTCTTGTTTATTATAAGTTTCGTATTAGTAAAACAGACCCCTGATTATTATTTATTGATGATTTTCTAAACCCTTTTCATCATTTTATATTTAGAAAGGGTCTGACAATGACAAGAATTGTGAAATAGAGTCATCGAATTCATCTCATTCAATTATCAATACTGATTATAGTAATAGAAGAAATGCGGATATAAGCATTTAACATAAGAAATTCATAGTACACACGATGAAAGTGCATATCAAGATAATGTTAGGATAAATTCAACAAAAAAGATTTCATTATTATCATAAATCGAATAATCAAGTAGCACAAGAACTTATAAAAGTTCATTAACATTATTTTTGCATTTTCTTCTTACTGTTGTAACTTTTTTCAAAATTTCATTAATATCTTTTGTGTTTTGTCCTTTCTTTCTTACAAACAAAATCTTACAGCTTCCAACTGTTTATGGTTGCATATATAGACTTATTGTGTTTTTCTCTTTATTCAGGAAGTAATAATGTAGAAAAAAACTAATTAACAATCATTTTTCAAGAAATGATTTTGTTTTTGTATCATGATTACTATAATACATAGCTATTAGGCAATACGATATATACGAACTAATGATTTTCAATTATTAACGTTCGTCGTAAAACATGATCGTACTAAAACATAATACATGGGTGGTACCAGATATAAGTGAACAAACTTAATTAACTAGATTTGCATGAAAAAACAACTAAATGCATTTTGTAAATACATGAAACTGTGATAAAATGAGATTTAATAGAAGCATATGCTGTTGCATTTCTGCTTAAGTTTTTATGAGATTCTCTATATTTGATGAGAGAAGGAGAACCATCTGTAATCTATAATTTGACGTATTTCACAAACTTATTATAGAACATTTCAGAAATAAATAGTGTACAAGCGGTGTTCGCTATTGAACTGTAAACGGTGCTAATTAAACCGTGCTGTAGAACATTCCGTAATGCAAACCCTAGTCGAACATCTTGTAAGCAAGATCTTGAAATCTTTGGATGGGTAAGCAAGATCTTATCAAGATCTTGGAAAGATAATTTGTGTGTATGTATCTTGTTTGTATCAGATATATCTGTACATAAGATCTTGGTAAGATCATGGGCAAGATATCAAATACTATTATCTTGTCACAAGATCTTGAGTAAAACATAAAGCGACATCATACGTATATTTAGATGCTGGGTAGTAGTCATTCACCGTTCTGTTATGCATATACCGTCGTATATAAACAACACGATTGACCGTAGGAAACATACATTTTCAAAGTATATTTTTTTCAAAACTATTTTTGGATTATTGATTATTCGTGATCATGCTGAACTCGATCGATGATCGAAATATGACTACCCTGAAGTAGTCTGATTGAGCTCGGAGGAACTCAAAACCGGTCAGATCTCAACATCTGACTTTCTGGAGTTATTCAAAATAGCAAAATTAAATGGAAATAAATTGAAAAGATGGCATAGTATACTTTACAGAAAAAAAAAAGATGCACAGTATGGCAGGTTCGAACCACGCTTTCAAAATGCGTTATGTATTGTGTCGCAAATCACAACACGTGTTACATTTTATCTAAGTAAATATTCAAGATCTTATAGATTTGTACCCAAGATCTTATAGATCTGTACCTCAGATCTTACATATCTGTATCCAAGATCTGATTACAGATCTTGGTACAAGATAATACGATTATCCTGTACGTAAATTTTCAAGATCTGTTCACTTATCTGTACCCAAGATCTTGATTACAAGATGTTCGACTAGGGTTATATCTAAATTGTATTGTTTCGAAGCATTTAAAGTAAATTTTAAAGATATTTTTCAATGTTTAAGAAATATTTATTCTAGAATTATCTTGTTGTTGTTTACACGAGTTGTATCGAACCTTCCTCAGATATTCATATTGAAAGACTTGTTGGAATTAATCAGGTGTGTTTTATATATGGTAGAAGAGAATATAAAGGTATACTGCTATGAATATGTGAACATGCTCTTTACTTTTCAACCTGTGCTAATAGTCAACAAGTGATGAAGACACCAGCTATACAGTCCTGCTGTATCTTGTACTAGTCAATCTGTACATAATCATGTTAAAGAACCTCTTATTAAAATAAAAAAATTGTATTCTTTTTTTTGTTTTGGAATTCATCATACTTTCGTAATTACAAGCATTGTAATGTAAATTTCTTAACTTTGTCTTTTTTGTTCTATCTTTTATCGGTTTATAGTTCGATGGTTTATGGATTAACTTTGAGAGAATCTGAAACTAGCTCCAATGCCTGAAAAAGTATGTAATCAAATATTATCATCATTATTTCACGTAAATATTTAATAGATTGTTTTCAAATTTTTCATCATGGAGCAAGAAGAAGCGTGAGTATAATCGAGGAGGAAAGAATCCATGCAAGATCTTTGGGATTTGACGCATTCTAAAATTGCCGTCGTCTTGCTAAAATTGTAATGTCATTAATTTTGGATTCTGATTTTATTCCTCTATCCCTATGCATCATCAGGAATTCCTTATTAGTAGTTTTTTTGTTGAGTTCAACGATCCATAGATGAATTGAAATGTTCAGGAGATCAAATTCAATTGAACTAGGCAGCAAGTTTGATCGAAACTTGATCCAAATTAAATATACGACAGGCACTTCGAGCCTGAAGTCACATATCAAACGTCTTTTTCCAAAGGTTACAAATACAGAAAAACTACTTTTTGACAATCTAACCTTAATGAAACTTCGCTAATTGCGTTAAAAGATGGCCCAAACTAAATTCAGATTTCAATAGCATAGAACATTGGTTCATGTTAGTCGTCTGAACTGTATGGCTAGAAGAAAAAAAACTTCTATTGAGTAGAATGCAATGTTTTTAATTTAGTTTAGTTTCTTAAACCTAATATTCCGACAGCTGATTTAGGGTGTAGGCGTGTGAGTGCATGTGGATATCTTAATAGGACATCAAATACGGCACCCATACTCGTTTTATTCTGCCTAAGTAAAAGAGGAGACGCGTATCCTAACCGAAATACGAAGGAGGAGTCTCTTATACAAACTAAAGGCAGCAATGACTTAGCGTTTCATATATAAATCCTGTAAGTATGGCAACAAAAACTAGTCATGTAAAATTTTTCATCACAAAAAGAGGGATTTTATTTGAATAAAATGAGTTTTTTTTTGGTAACAACAATCAACGAGTAATTACTATTCCATAGACTGAAAGATTGGAGTATAGAAATTAAAATTGACTCGTATTTGTAAGCGCAATAGCATAGAGAGACACAACAATATCGATGACATAGATAGCCAACTATTTGGTTACTTATACCATTTGTATGGCCATTTAAAACATCACTAGAACTAATTCCATAGTTGTTTAGATCATATTTCTAGTAATGAATAGCGAATTGAGATAATTTAACTAAAATATGCAAAAAGCGGTTAAAAAATTTTTCCAACTCCGAAAACTTAAGCAATAAGCAGATGAACATGCGTTCGTAAACAAGCAGCTAAGTTTCAGCTTATAATAGAATTGAGTTTCAACGAGGTTATTTTAAAAATCTGCAGCTGTATGACCTACACGCATCAAGTCTAATTATTTTTACGATTTCTTATGCCAAAACAAGT
The DNA here is from genome assembly GCA_900239685.1 of Rotaria macrura. Lineage (NCBI taxonomy): Eukaryota > Metazoa > Rotifera > Eurotatoria > Philodinida > Philodinidae > Rotaria > Rotaria macrura. Next base: position 8,548 of record OENT01001388.1, on the reverse strand, counting down.
AGGGAATCGCTGAATATTCCGAATAGATGCCGAAAACTCATCTTTGTATTGTTCTGAGACTAATACAAATATTATAAATGTAACCATGGATGGAATAAAAGAAATAAAATAGCCAAACAAATATAACCATGGGTTTCTTGGTGATTTCATGCATCCACTAATAAATGAGATGATGAGACGAGGCAAAGCTAATAATATAATAGCACATGGTGCAAGCAGATGATGCTTATGTTGATAGAACTGACGCCGCAAATGCATGGCGAATGATATTCCACTTTGAGCTTTCCAACGAGAAAGAGCGATCCCTTTAATTGTAAGTAAAGTAGATAGTATATTAATCGAGAAAGGAGTTAAAAAATGAAAAAGAGTTATGAATATGTTGAAAGTATTTATTGCAGAAGAATATTGAGCCAAACACCAAGTTCGTTTTTCATCAACATCGATATCATCAACCAAACGACGATGGATAGGATCTTGAATATGAGAAAGAGTGCTCACCACAAGTATGCAAGGAACTATTAATTTAGCTATTTTCTTGCTTTTGATTTGATTGAAACTGACCCCTTGAGTGGCAGTAAATACTCGTTCGAGCGCAACGCATGCATAAAACCAATCATTTGATGCGATAAGAACTTTGAGAGTCATATCTAATAGTATACAATTCCATGTAAGAAATAATCGATTGTTAATCATTGAAATTTGTGACAAAATTAATTGCCAAAACTTCATCATTAATACAATGATTAAACATAACGAGTTCCATGATGAAACGAGAAGATATATACTACAACCATTTTTTCTTATTGTTTTCCTTTGAAACGTTATGATAGACAAGACAGCGTTGGCCAATCCTAAAATACACATCACCATTACAATAGTAATACTTATTACGATGACGAGTGGTTGTCGATGAATGGAAACATTCGGTTTAATATTATAGCCGAGTATATAATCAAGAGATAATACAAAACCTCTTGTAGAAAACTGGCATTTGGTACCATAATAACATCCTGGACACACACAAATCGATAAAAGAGGACATTTAATGGTATCTTGAAAGCATAGACCACCATTCTCGCAAACACTTTCTCCTTGACAATCATGCAACATACTGTGATTGAATGTCAAACAATTCGAAAATCGATTGACATCACATATACATATATATCGTTCATCATAGAAACAATTCAGTTGATTTTTTTCTTTACATAAATGAGGGTAATATTTAACACGATGAAGCCAAGTATAATTTGCAAACGTATTATTTGTCAGTTCATTTATGGATGGACACCGGTAATTCGATGAAACTTTCGATTGAATATATTCTGATTCGATAAATCGTTCCCGTAACACAACTAAATAGTATGTTCGATTAGTTAATTCAACAAAAACAACATTGAAAGGATCGATCGTAAAAGTGCTAATTGTATTGTGTGCAAATTTTATCTTTTTTAATACTGTGTTACGTTGATGATTACCATTTTCAATTGCAGCAATAAAATGCACCCAAATAATTGAAATGATACCAATATTTTCATCATTAAATGCAATGTCAATTCGATTTTTAACATTCTCACATCTGGCTCCATAGAAATCTTCCGTACATATACACGTGAAAGAACTTAAGCTCAAACGAGCATCAGAAGGTATACAGATGCCATTGTTTTGACAGGGATTATTTGATAATTGACAAATTGAATGTTTTAAATAACATTTTGAACCAAACTTGGGTAGGGCACAAACACAAATAGATGATGTGAGACAATATGAATCTAACGAGCAAGAACAATTATGTCGAATATTACATTGTGGACCCGAATATCCTTGATCACAGTGACAAAAATAAGAGGAATTCGTATTCATGTATAATGTACATCGACCATGTTTACCACAATCTAAAGGACACGATTGTGAAATTATTTTTGAAATTGAAATAAATAGTTGAGTAGCAATTCGATTAACAGGTAGAAATTGAAATGGAATAGATACATGCCAACTTCCAAAATACTTTAACGTCATTTTATCAAATAAATCAATGCGTATTGCATAATTAGAAGAAGCATTTTTCGGTTGATTTGGATAAAGTAAATAAAGATTATATTTTGTACCACAATCTCGTTTTGGGATAAACGTAATTTGTTCATGATATGACACCACCTGTGTTTGTTCGTCAATAAGCATTATAATTACTTGAAAAGCAGCCATAATGTAGGTATCAGTGCGATAGACTAACTGAAGTGTTAAACTGATTCGTTGGTTTTGCCATTGGCATCGACCACCAAAATAACTCGGCGGACACAAGCATTTTGTTGTATTCTGATCATTAAAACGAATGCGGATTCCTCGATTGCAATGCCACATATTTTTAGCGTCTACTGCTGAATTGATAATTGGGTCTGATTTAATTTTGGAACTATTTCGCTTAGATATCGTAGTCAATTTTAATGGAAAGTATCCTAATTGCGATGACTTAAAAGTCCCCTCTATTATTTCGAATCGTTCGAAAGGTTCTTTTGCAATGGGACAAATATGCATGCTTATTTTTGAAAACCAATACTCTGATTGGGTTGGCATTAAATTCGAAGCCTCTACCAGGATTATTAGTGGCTTGTTGCCCGTAGATGATTGGTCCAATTCGGGGCAGATGTTTCCTGCATGAAAGCATTGAACGAGACTTGAAAATTTTGCTGACTTCTTACTGGTAATCGTAGAATTAAACGATGCAACACGATCAACAGAAAGAATTTCACAACTTAAATATTTTTCCATCAAAGTCATAAATGGAAAACAAAATCGATCAGACAAAAGCGTATTGGGCACTTCATCATCGTTCGATTCACACTTTATACTGGGACAATTCAATTCGTCGGCGTCATTCACACAATGGCTAACATGATCACATCGAGTGTAAGGATTGCTACATGGCCAATATTCACAGTTGGTTTCATCCGTATGATTGTGTTCTGATAGTATCATATCATATTTGTTGTTACATATCATGCCAAATGGAACGATTCCGTTTAAAAGATTATGGTGAGTTTCATTTTTTTCGTCTTCACCATTTTTACAATCCTCATTTCCATTGAGCAGTAATATTTGTGACAGACATTTGTTTTGTTCTGATTTACAAGTGAATCGTCGTGAATCGTTCATATGACATGCAGGAAATCCTTCATCTTCACCAAAATAACAATCAGAGTTACCATCAAGCAGACGATGCTTTGAAATGCATTTCAATGAAAGTGGACAATGGAAAAGTGATGAATGTGAACATGATTGCTTCACGCCAGATGTTGAGCAACGGAAAAATAGATTTGACATAGTCTGATCGAAATCGTTTTCGTCAAATACTGATTTATCAATTACTTTAGATGAAGGACAGCAAACGAGTCCATTGTTTAGTCCGATTTCAATGGCACATATGAACAAGACCGGGCAATCTTGAATATGGAAGCAAATAAAATCAGGATAACTGTAGAAGAGAAAATTTCCGACTAATCGATGAGGTAAATAAACAAAGTGGAACTTCCAATAAGCGTTGACATATTGAGTAATGAAAATCCATTCTGATAAGCATCGTTTGTCAAAAGCTCCACATGATATTATAGTAAATAAGGACGCTGAATTGTTTAATATTCCCTGTAAATAGAATACACTTGAAGCTAATGCTGAGTTCAATATTTCATGCGAAATGGGAAGCACAAATTCCAATTGGTGTTCTATTGACAGTTGATACTCAACCCATTCTCGGGCATTGGCGCAAAACTTCCTGCTACGTATAATGTCAGAAAGATAATATTGACCGTCACCACATGGGAAAGACCGGGGGTACAGTCCAGCACGTTCTTCACATCGAAATGTTGGTATTTTAAAGCACTGACTATTAAAACGATAGGTACTATCTTCATACAATAGCATCTCATCGGTTCCATCAAGGCAATCGGCAGTCTTGGATTCATCTCGTACAAATGCTGATGGAATGCATTGTCCACCATAATGACATCGATATGTGTGATCAAAACACTCACTCACCTCCAACATTTCACAGGCTTCTTCATCTTTTCCATTGATACAATCAAATTTTCCATCACATATCATACGCCAGTCGAGACAAGTTATTGGTGCATTGCCTTTACAATCAGCTAGGAAAGGATAGCAGGTACCATCAGCATGTTGGAATGTTATCAAATAGGGTTGGCGAGTGGAAAATTCTAATCGAGCAATATCATCGAACGATAGTCCGGGTTTATGATCGAATCTGTATTGACATTTTAAACCAAACCAAGGCGAAGAACAATTGTAGAAAATCTCTCTTGATTCAAGACCTTTCATTTCATATTTCTCGGCAAGATTTATTGGTGCTGACCAGCCAAGTAATTGTGCACTTGTTATACCTCGTTGATACAATTCTTGAAACGTAACGATGTTATTAATATTAGTCTGTGAAATATTTGAAAAGTCATCCGGTGCTTCGTTTTGATCGATTCTTCGACAATATGGAATGATCTGACCCGTTGTTCTCTGGTGAGAATCAATATGGTTGTCGTAATTTATTAAATTAGCATAAAGACAGTCAAAGACTGACTTGAATAAAGATGGATCATGCGAGTCGTAAAGAAGATATTGAGTATCAATTATACCATGTAGTAATATAAATATCAGTACTTCAAGACGATTCATAATTGATTAGGCTTGAGCTAATACATAGGTTTTTTCTCTTTAATAATTTTATGATGAACAAGTATATGTAACCCATAAAAAACATACGGCAAATTTTTATATCCATGTTGTATTTGCTTAAAACACGGAAGTTGATGATAAAATTATATTGAGAACTATGAAGTGTGTGACATAAAATGAACAAGATATTTTAAGACACAAGCACTAGAATAGTATACTGACACCAGGACGTTTTTTTGTTTTGTATTTCCTGACATGTAAAGAAGTAAAGATTTTTCATGGATACAGAATCATTTCCTGAAACAGGCATCTTAAATGTCGATGGAAGATGTATTGAGACTTTGAATTTACTCTGTTTTGTTAGGATAAGGAAGAATTTTACTCTTCTTTTGAAAATACTTTTCGTTATAAAAATTATCTTTCTTGTTTGCTGCAGTATTAATTATGTCAATAAACAGAGGTAGCTTGTGTTTTTTCTATGGATGTGCAAATAATATGATTTTGATGTAAAAAAACCTGTTAGTGCAATTCTTATGGAATTAAAACGCCGCGTACCATCTGCCCACTTCTACTGTTATTTTAAAACATGTCTTTTCTTATCTTTATTGTTACATGTTTCTGCGTTGTTGCTTAATTACAGTTTAGAACTTTAAGAAAAAAATTTTGATGACATATATAAAATTTACTCTTCAATTTTACATGATTTTTAATAGTTGCTTGAAATATGTCTATCTTTAGTAATGCGTTCATTTTAGTCTCTGTAAGGATTTTTCATGGAATAAATTGAAAATTCTACTCTATATACTTCAGCAGTCCTTTCGAATCCTATTTCACTCGAGAAATCGTCATATCATTAGAAATACTGTGTGATTGTCAAAATCGGCGGGTTTTCCCCAGTTAGAAAGGTCATCTGAAGATATCTGTGAAATAAGATTTGAAAGGAGTGCCGATGAATATAGAGTAAAAGCTGCATCCATCGCTCCTTCATGTACAGGCCATTGTAAACATTTTAATAAATTCCCTGATTAACTGCGAATCATTAACATCTCATATAATATGACAGACAGGCTCAACATCGATTAGAAACCAAGCTATAAACGCTCTACAAATGATCAGCAAGCGTTATAAATGACTTGAAATAATTATTAGAATTCTTGTATAAGTGCCAACTAATTGCAAACTTTACCGAGTATTTATTAGTCAAGACTATATGCTTTACAGTAAACAATAAAGAAGAACTATTTTCCAGAACGGACTACCAATGAATATATCGTATTTAATATTTTTATTCCACATGGAATTATGATAACAGCATTTGTTAATATTTACTGAAATATTTAGCATGATAGACGATGCATTTTTTTTCCATCAATGAGAACAACAATCGAATGAAACGTTGAAGATTTGCTCTGAAAAAATAATGACGTCTCACATTTTGCAGGAGATAAGTTCACTAAGAGCGTGGGTGTGGATTAGCAGGGGCATAAGGTCTTTATCCTCATCAATTCAGCAGTTATAGTCCCCAGAAAAGAGCATTATTTCTATTTTTGTGTCCTAAAAGCACGATATTTTCAGAAGAAGGTGCCTATACCCCCCGTCTTGTGGATGGGTGTTTGTACGGATTAAAGACATCTACACACCCACAATCCAATCATGTTTCATCATTGTATATGATAAAATTCTGGTCATTATATAAAAATTTTGTTTATTTGTGACGTTCTGTTATGCTTCGACCGTGGATGTGGTTCTGCACTCCAATTATAGCCACGTTTGTTCAAATCTTCACCCGCCACTCCTAATTTATAACTGTCTCAAAAACCTCCTGAGAGACAGTGGCTTTGCTCATTTAGAATTGTTTTTATACCTTTCGATTCCGTTCACTATTCTGGATGTCACTGGCAGGAACAAAAAACAAACTTTTCTATTATTCCGTTGACATGTAAAACATGTGAGCCTACACTATCAACAGAACAAAAACTCATGTTCCAAAAACAAATCGCTTCTTGTAGTCGATTTCTTACATAGCCCATATATGTTTTTGAGAATTTTTAACAAAAAACTAAACTGATCAAAGTAGTTTGATGGTAAAACTTTAGCATAGTTCGTTAACGATAATAGTTATATCAAACAATTGGTGATAAACAAATGCAATTGTTTACTAACTACATGCATAATATTAATGATATTAACTGTGGAAAAAAAAAATAATGCAAATTTCGTCATTGTTCAGTGATTCCAAATCCACTGAAAAGTATTCCGAATGGTGACACTGGTATTAACATAAAAAATACCATTATCGACATCCGTACTTGTCAAAGGCGATCGTTTGTCATCATTGCTCGCAATACAGCCAGCAATGGTTTCTATTTAGAAAAAGGTAGTAATCACAGTTAGAAGATGCTGCCACTGTGTTTTGAGACATATTGAAGATAGGTTTTTTGCCGAAAAGCAAAAGACTTTCCATATTATTCAGCGGATTCACCAACAGTTGATCATCGATCTTAATTTGTCAGAGTTTCAGTTTACTTACTCAAGCGATTTTAATTCAATTAAGTTAGGTTTGAATTTAATCTCGAATAGTGGCAAGATGAGCAGGATACCTAGAGTAGACATACAGGTGCAAAAATTCGTAGCCGTTCAATGCTCTACTCAGTAGATGCTCTCGGATAAGTATTTAAATTTTGAAACCAAATATTATGAACTCGAATACTTTTTACTCAAAGAAAGAATAATGATTTCACAGTGTAGAAATAATAAAGATGATTCTAGAAACTATCCCTTATATTGAAAAGCTTAGGGTTTTTTTATACTTCCAATGTTCCAAGTATTGCATACGGAATCCACAATCACCTAATTTCAACGTGAATTAAATGAATTACATACCTATAGCTAGACCGTAAAAGATATTTCACGAAACGAGATAAAAATGATTTTTTCTGGATGCAGAAAAAACAAAGATTATTGTCGAATCATCGCTTGAATGCTATCAGAAAAAGATGTTAGCATCTAATTTAATTCACCTTTTACATTGCGTGAGGTTTCTAACCCTCTGAATATTATATAAGTCGATGCAAATGTTCAGCGATTCCTGTCTCAATCATGAAATTTTCAATCAGAATAGACAAGTTATTCAGAATGATAAAAGAAGTCACAAGATAAGATTAAAACACTCATACAAATCGATAACATTTGCGTCTATCTATTACGAATAGGCTATTCACTCTAATTGAAAGTTTCATTATCAGAATAGGAACTATTGATTATTTCTACCAACTGACATTATATTCACAGGGATCAGTGTTTCATGCAATTCATACAGTGGTTTATATTAGATACTTACATCTTTTTCTAACATTACGTAAGCGATTTTTTGACAAGAATATTTGCCTTTTTCTAGATTCTGTGTACGCGATTGTTATCAAGGTTTGTGAAATAGTTTTTACTCCCTAGCTATCGGTATTTAGTACAATCGATCCGGATCAAAATTGGGCAATTGAGGGTTTCACATGCAATGCTTAGAAAATTGTAATAGAATCCAAAACCTGTAAATTTAAGGCACAGTTTCTATTATCATCTTCGTCATTCCTACACGAAGAAATCATTATTCATTCTTCGAGTAACACTGACATTTTTCATCATTGAGACAATTCTTTTAAACCAGAAAATTTTCAATTGACTCGATGATGCAAAATGAATATTGAGATTTGTTGTTTTCTTTTTGTGATCAATTAAGACAATTGGTAAATTCAGTCTATAACGTATTGAATGCGTTGTTAGTTTTAGAACTTTTATTTAACACACTGTTCAATCAGACTAAAAATATTCGAGAAAGATTCTCAACTGACTGGCATTTATTTCTACTTTTGAA
>OENT01001387.1:18378-45996 GCA_900239685.1 Rotaria macrura | reverse complement strand
TTTCTCTTCTTCTTTCGTTATCGTCATATATATATCAAGTGATTTAAGGACATAAAGCGAAGATTTAACATATGAAATAAATAAACTATGTTATGCTCGTCGATACGAGCTAACACTGGGTATACCTTATACGTTCCTACTAGGGACGGGAAACAGACAGTTGCTCGCCAAGACATTTTCTAGCGGATGTGGATGTCTGAGTTGGTATTTAAACGCATAGAGATAATCAATGTACTCAGCTGTACCCTTAAACGCCTTGACGAAAACTGCCCGGCTTCCAAATAGTCGATTTCTTGAAACAAATTCGTTATAATGCATTTATTTTTTGAAAAACATTAACTTAACATTATTAGACGGAGACTGAAATAAGATAGAGCAAAATAACATTCAATATAGAGAAAAAGATTCTGTATCGTTTTAAAAAGTGTCACCTTAGAGAGTATTTGTGTATTTGTAGATGTCTCTAGATTGCAAGTGATTTCAAACACGATCATAATAATTTTCGATTGGATACGATTAAAGCAAAGTATATATGCTTTTTTTTGTTCTGAATATTTTGAATTGTGATTTATGAACGTCAATTCCCAGGTCGAACGATGCGGACGGTTGAGTGGACACAGTTATACGGACCGTAACATCATTAAAATAGGGCCGTATACGGCCGTATTTTCACAGCACACGGCTCCCTGTACGGTACTATTTCTGGGCACAGTAATAAAGGATCGTATACTGTGAAAATACGGCCGTATACGGCCCTGTTTTAATGATGTTACGGTCCGTAGAACTGCGTCCACTCAACGGCCCGTAACGGATATCCGTTTTGATCGACCTTGGTTATCCTGTTTTTTTTTTAGTGTAACGATAAATACGATGTCTGTGTAGAAACAAAAGTACTAATCAGTTTTTTATCATTGGAATAAAATATTTACATGATTATAATTTTCAGTCTTAAACTTTCAGATTATTCGAAATAAAAATCTCATTATTTATTAATTCCAGAAAAGCAAACAATGAGTTCATCGTCATTATCAACATCGGCATTAGGAATACAAAAAGTGTAAGTTGATATAAATAAAGTTTTGAATACATACGATTGTAAGTTGAGTTGAGATATATTCGTTATTCAGACACACGCATTCAGTGTAATGTTTTGAACGTGAGTACTGTCATTGTCAGTACTCACATTGCTCAGAAATAGTGCTATCCCATATATACTTTTTCTCACCCTTAATTTATATTCCTCTCTATTTTGGTTAGACCATCAAAATGGCTCAGTGCCGATCCAAACAAAATATACAAAGGAAAGAAGCTGCTGACTTGGGCTCAATTGACAAAGCCCAAGTCGACGATTACGGATTTCGTATACGGCTGTAAACGACCGTATACGCTCCGCACACGACCGTATACGGTCGTATTGTAGCGTTTTACATGGTCCAGTATTACGGTCGTATATCGCCGTGTCGTATACGGACAAATATGATCGTATACGGAGGTATACGGTGGAAAATGGAAACCGTTTACGGATTTTGTATACGAGGACCATAAACGATCGTTTTACTCTCCGTATATCGTCGTATTTCCCCGTATACGACACGGAGATATACGATCGTAATACTGGACCATGTATTTTGCCGTATTTCTCCGTATACGGTCGTTTACGACCGTGCTTGTTCGACCTGGGAGCTAATCAAAACAACTAATATCATAGATACAGTAAGTAGTGTTTTTTTGTTTTTGGTGTCATACATGAGCAGTTTTTTTTCTGATGAGATTCTTGAACAACCCATTTATGACTGTGTTGTGCATCTAAAAAATATTGTGGCAGCTTGTCGCACATTGAGATAAAGCGTTCAGTAGCAGCTTGATGTGAACTATTTGCAAGAATACTTATTTTGTTCGTATTGTATAAAATACACTGATTGCTTTTTTTCATTCATCGTAAGCATCAGCAACAGGTTGATAAAGTGAATGAACTTTATATCTTTGAAACTGTTCTTTGTTTTCATCATTTGTTATACATGTGAAAAGATAGAGTTTAATGTTTCTCTTTTGCAATGAGAAAATGTAGACACTTTCCTACGTGAATGCAGATTATCTTCTAATTTGAATACTTCAACCAAGACAAATAGCAACTTCGCACGCAATGTTACAAATTATGAATATCTCATTTGTAATCTGTTTTTCTAAATAGTAATGTAAGTTTTAATACAAACAAAATTTTAGACATACAGTCGATACTTATCTTCAATGATAAGCTATTGTAATTACATTTCCTTTTGTTAATGAAACTGCTATATGTATAAATTATGATCGTAAACACATAAGTCTATGTATATTTTTTGTGTCAGGAAAAGAAATAGAATTGACTTGAGTACAAAAACGCGTCAATAAACAAATCTTGAAATAGTGGGGTTCAATCAAATATAAGATCGAAGGTTCAAAAGATTACGTGTTACTTTAGTTATCAAAAGATTCTATGAAATTGTTGATTTAAGAATTCATTGCTATTATACTATTTGCCGTTAGTCCTGTCAATGTTCTACCATAAGTATAAAATGTGATATGTACTCTTATTTATGAATATCTGTATGTAGACAAGAAAAAAATCATACTCTTTGACAATATTCATAAATTATTTGAGAAACTTCTTGTTTAATCATCATTTAATTGAATCATACTAAATGTGTTTTTCCAAGGTTATTTTGTTTATTGAACTCTTGATTTTCGTTCCTGTTATTCGTCTGAAAAATTGTTTCATATTCTGTTATTCAAAAATTTATGTTTCCATTATTGAATAGATTTTGTTTTGATTAAAATAAAGTGACCCATAAGTCCAATTATTGAAGAATTATTTGTCGCAAATTTTCAAATATAACTTGATACATCGAGGAAAAGAACATTTTACATCCCTGGGAAAAAGTCTTTACCTTCCCTCATTTTTTTTGCACTGCATATTTAGTATGGAGTTCCTTGTCAATCTGAAGAATGAAATGAATGCTTTATTTTGTATAGCCTGTAACTGCCGATCATTTGATTTATTCAAGGTAACTGCATGGGTATTAATATACTATACATCAATGCAACAACTAGGTCAGTTGTCATAGTCGTCTACGAAGTATTATTTATACGTTTCATTCTGAGAATAATTTCGATCCTTGACACTTTCATTTTCATTATCGACTTGATATTTTCAATCGGGCTAAGTTGAATATACACGTTATTATAGTTGAGGCTGTATAGTCGATAATAAAAATAAAAATAACGTCAAAAATATTGGAACTATTCTCAGAATAAAACTTAGTAAAATTCATAGACGACTATGACAGTTGACTAGTTGTTGTATTGATCTATAGTATAATAATACTCCTGCAGTTATCTTGAATGAATCACATAATGATCAGTTACAGACTAAACAAAATAAAGTATTCATTTTATTCTTTCGATTGACAAGAAACTCGATACTAAATATGCCATACAGAAAAAAAGAAGGAAGGAGAAAGACTTGTCCGGGGGTGTAAGGCACGGAAATGAAGCTGCTGAATGTTTCCAATATTATAAAAACTCATTTCTCAAATTTTTTATTGAAAATAGAATTAAACAGATTTGAGTATTATTTGAGACGTTCCATACAGTTGTGCTGAATTTCTACTGATAAGTTCATTCAAAAGTATCTAAAACTGATCCTTAAACAAGTTACTTATGAAATCTAATCTCATTTCCAATAATAAAAAGAACTAAACAGTGCAAAAATCTGATTTTTGCCATATGATATCGAGACGTGTACTGAGAAGAAATTTGTGCTTAGAAGCAATATGGTATCTGTTCTAGTCTTCTAGAACATGAAGGGTCTAATCTCATGGAGAAACATCAGATACATTGTTCTTGATGTCTCCAGCAATCTCATGAAGTATTGGAGTCGTAGTTTTTAATACATATTGAAGTTTCTCGAAGTTTTGAAATCTGCTATTTTCCCTCACGAACTAATCTGATTTAGCTGTCGTGCCCGGTGCAACCTGAATGAGAACAATAAGATGCCCGGTTCTTGCCTTTCAATAAGCCTTTGACTAAATGGTAACAGGTTATTTTGAAGATCAAATAACAGAAATCGTCTTGAAGCGAAGAAAAAAAGTCATGTTAATGCAGTCATTCTTATGCATTTTTATTTCAATTTTAGATCTTTACAAGTATCTTCATGTTGTTTATTGTGGCGCTCGTGTCAGTGTCCACAACATCTATGTGGTCCATCAAAGATGGCAATTGTACAAATATGGTAGAGATAGATCGCAATGATTTAAATGAATTCATCTTCACGTTCATCTATTCAACCATGAGCACTGCTGTGTTATGTTTACATTTAACTTCGTCATTGTACCTTTTTATTATAACTCAAAAGAAAGTTCAATTGAATAAATTTCCTTATAAACTAAGATAAGATATTTAGAGGCTATATAAATCTCAGAATACGTATTTTTCACTTTCTAATTGTTTGTCTTTTCCATATATATATTCCGGATAGTAAACTGCTGTGTTCGGTCTTTTTTCTTCAGTTAATTGCGTTACATGTTAATGGTCGCTAGTTTTTTTAGTTTCATCTTCCTCATACCTTATCCAAACTCTAATAGTCAGATTCTTTAATCAAGTCTCACTTGGTTGTGTGTAATGGAGTATGTTGCTTCTTGTTTCTCGTCAGAACTAAAAATTTTACAATGTCAATTAACATTAGCTATGATTTGTGAATGGTATGAGGAGATAAGAAAAAACTAGGAAAATCGACAGAAACTTGTGTTATGCGTCTTAGAAAAGAGATGACAGGAAATTGAAGGGAAAACATATCAACTGTAAATACAGAACGAGAAGTAGAAGAATGGAAGAGGCACAACGGTAAAACTACAACTACATGAAAGATCGAAATGATCATGAAGTAAAGACGCATCTTTCAAGAATGTATTTCCCAGATTATATTTATTTGAAAGCACGGTTTTCATAAAATTTTGTTTGGAAACTTCCATATAGATCATATATTTAACGAAGCTAAATTTTGTTATATTTTAGAAGCTGGCAGAACATGCAATTGTTGGACTATTTCATGTATTGGATATGGTATTATTTCTAGAAACAGTTAAGCCGATCAAAGCTCTTCAAATTCTCATCTCGGTGAGTAAACTTGTATTTTTTTATTTCATAAGTAGTTCACATTCTTTTGGATAAGGAAAGAACATTTGCTCAGTCAGTCCTCAATATTAGAGAAAATATGGCTTTCCTAGAGAGCCTCATCTCGAATTTTCAGAGCTTCTAGATTTTCAGCATTCCGTTTTGTCTTCTTTTTATCATATAGATTAATCACCTATGTTGTATACTTCTTCATGGAATGACTTTCTTTCGTATGTGTATAACAATCAGAGCTGAAGACAACACTGCAACAACAAATTATCCAACAACTGCTCCTACTGTTGATATAAGTCCCAACCCATCTGCTCATCCTACTGCTGATATACTTGAGGTTGTGGGTGTGGGTGTATTAATAGTCTTCTTCTCATATCCAAACCCACACCCACACCCATACTGACACCGACAACCAAAGGCCATAGACCAAATAGACCAAATGAAGCCTTGAAACTCTGAATTATTCAATCACAATTGATACGACTAATAAACTTTAGAAAGAAGATATAGAGGATGCATTCAGACTCCAATCATCAAACAGTATTTATTTCGCAATAATAAAATTTCAAATTTAAATGAGCCAACTGAATCTTACCATCGCTTCTCATCATAGCTTTAAACTAATAAAACCACATACCATTTGTTGAAGAATCTCTTGCATGCTGTTATTTGTAACTTTGTATTTTTGAATCATAGTATATTATGGCTATGAAGAGTTTGTGAGTTTTTCTTATAAGACTTCTAAAAAATAATAAGTTCCTAGCAGGAGAGATAGCACTATGTCATCCTTCAAATCAATTGAAATTGATAAAATTACTTCAGCCGTAATTGAAATGCATCTTCCAAGTTTTTGATTTCACACATATATCTTCTGATAAAATGACACATACCCACACCCACACAAATCCACAAACCATATCCACTCACATCCAAGACAACACCATTAAATTATTTTTCTATTTTGCCGATAGATAATTCCAACATGCATTCTATCGTCTGAAGTGCAAACATTAATTGAGAATGGGGATCTAGATATAAATCTTCATTGAAATGAATTATATTATAACAGATGAATATTTTACATGCACTGATACAATAAAATATTTTTATTTTAAAATCTCACTAAAATTTATTTGCGATTAGAAATAAAAATACACTAAAGTACGTTCAGTTATCGTCAAATCCTTAACCGTATCAAAAACAACAAATGCAAATTGAATGTTCGATGCTATAAGAAGAGTTGTTCTCAAATATCGTAGAAAGTCCTTGTTCATTTGAATTGCTGTTTGCTGACCAACGTGAAATAGTTGCATTGTAATCATATAATGAAATTTCTTATGATCAATTGGTTTAAACACATAAGAGGACAAGTATGAGTTAAATTTAGGAGCCGATTGGCATTTATTCTGCAGCGATTTGAACAATTTTTCATCATATTTTTGTTTTGAAAATACACGATAATGAAATTCAAAGTAATATGTTTGTTCATTCCAGAATAACTGTTTATCGATATCAGTCTGTGGTACACCATCATTGGATACTAATGATTTTATTTTAATCGATATAATATTAAAACCTTTGAAATGTTCAGATACTTCTCGTTGAATTTGTTGAACAATCGATGGATATTCACCATGAAAATTCGATAATACTCGTAATTGTTGAAGTTGATTCTTTCCTCGATCTGCACATGATTGAATTAATACAATTGCATACTTCGATTTTCGGCATGTTTTTTTTAAATTTTCAATAATTTGTTCAAGATTGTGTTGGCAGTCAAATGAAACATGCACCTCGAATGTACCTTTTATAATATTTGTTGGTACAAGTGCGTCTAATTTGGCTTTGAACTCAACACTTTTTGTACGAACAAACGCAACAACACTAGAAAATGAAGAAAATGACTTTGTATGGGTTAAAATGAAAATCCAATAATTATTGTTTACCGTTCCATACTTGATTCGTCTGTTGGATCACCACGTACGTCTTTCATCTCATTGAGTATATACGCTACACGTGTAAAATCATGTATTGATCTTGTTTGAATTAATTGTTCAGCAACATCTAGAAATCGAATACCATGAAGTAGATTTTTAACCTCTTGGATACCGCTGTCTTCAGGCTGAAGACAAGAAGAACGAAAGAATTTTTTTTCGTTCTGTCATATCGATAAACAGCTGTGAAACGAAATCTTCATCACTATGACTGTATCGATCCACGATTAATATATGATAAAATATATATGAATACAGCTGATTCACGATCATAGAATGCATTAGAGAGTGATTTTTCGATTTTTCTATAAGCTCGTAAAGAACGCAAGAATTCTCGGGATCCAGGAGGTTAAAAATAAAATCTTCGCGTGATTGGCTTGATATATTTAACATCGAGCTTGGTTTTGGATGATTTGAATCATTTTTTGATTGAAACAAATTCAAAGATGATAACATTTCATAAAAGCCTACTTTTTTTATTCGTACTATATCATACCATTTTTCTAGATAAGTTGTTCGAAAGTCAATTTCTTCTTTAATTTTGAATTCATCTGGTAAAAATATGCATTGAACACTGAGTAAGTAATTTTTTTCTAATGAACTTTGAAAATTTTCAACTGAATATACACAAACATCGTATTTATTAAATAATTTATGTAATTCGAATCCATGAAAATAATCGAAATCACGCCGAAACGTCAAGGGACATTGATATGAACGTTTAACAATTATCAAATCTCGATCAGACTTAGGCGTGCATGTACCTTGGACCCATGAGCCATGATGGTAAATGTTAACCACACAATCATCATTTAAATGGAGTTCTCGCAAAATTAATGATATTTCGGAAGAATCGATCTTAATGGAAAATTTAATTATGCTAGGATCGAGCTGTGTCCTGATTTTGTGAGTTCTTAACTCTTAGAACTCTCAAAATTTTCACGTCGTTGATGAAATTTTCCGAACCTACGGAATTCGAACAACTTTCAGAAAACAAGAATGTATTGAAGTTCACTTAAAAGATTATCTGACCCGATTTTATGGCTATCAAACAAACTCGGGCACGATTGTTATTCTATTCTCTTTAAATGACTTGCTCATTTCGGTGATTTTCTCCACAAGTCATATATAAAAAACTTACTCAGTACTTATATTTAGTAAATAACTGATCCAAATAAAACATATTTTTGTAATGAGTTTCATTCGAGAGTAAACATAGTGAACAACATTGAATAAAGTATTTTCTAAAAATGTTATTTTGTACCCGAAACTTATGTCATACCTTTGCTACCATTTTCACTAGATACGATGCATTTCGTTTGTGAAAATCATTTAAATTCTGTTGTGATGTTTTGAAGATGATATCAAATGTTTCCCAGAATCGATCAACAGGAACTGGTATCTTTGAAGTGAACATACTGTAGAAAATCCAGAAGAATTCTTGGAGATAATTCTGGAAGTTAATTTGTTTACACAGACGAAAAATATGTAATAATAGATCAAGACAGGGTTCGGATTGATTTCTCTGAAGTAGTTGCTCGCTCGAATAATGGTGTTAATAGTCTTTCATCTTGCTTAGATGAAAAAATTCGTTCTTGTATAAGAAGTGCTTCGATATATAAACGGTCATCATCTTGTTGAATTCTATCAAGTTCTTCGATTGACTGGCATTCCTGTTGGAAATCATAAACAGCAATCGGTTCTGCAACAGTTTTGGTTCGATTGAGTTCTGTGCGTTTGGCGAATAAATGCCGCAATAATGATATCACCCATTCGGGTCTTTCATGTTGATTATCTTTATGTAAAAGTATTTGTGACGCAACGGCAAGTTCGAGATCATCGAAAGTTGCATTATCATTATTATGTTCAAGTAAAAAATGAACGACGTCTAATTTATGATTCTCAGCTGCTAAAGCTATTGGAGTTTTCTTCGCATGATTTCTGACTGTAGAAGACGCTCCAGCCGCACATAGTATCCGTACTGATTCTAAATGAACTTCCTTCGCTGCAACAGCTAGTGCTGTGTTTTCATCGACAAACGTCTTCGATTCGAGTTCAGCTTTGTTCTTAATAAGATATTCAACGATTTGTGTATTACCATGATTTGTAGCTACAATAAGACTGCTGGCTTTATATTCATCATTTGTTTTTGTTTCGCTGACGTTAGAATAACCATTTTCGATCAAGAACTCAACGATATCGAAGCGTCCTCGATTTATGGCATCAATCAATAACGGATGGACTGGACCATGATTGACATTAGCTTTACCTAGATCAATCAGTGTATGTGCCACGGAATAGTGAGATCGATCAAGAGCACACCACAATGCTGTTACATTTTCTACGAGATCTCCGCTAACACTGTGCACCCGTCCTTTGAGTTCAATCGTTTTCGCTCTATCAAAAGAATGCAAAAGTATCTCACGTACTACCATATCATGTCCATTGAGAGCACCAATCATTAACAAACTAAGATACTCGTTCTTCAATCGATTCATTCGAATCTTGGTGAGTAATCGGCATGCATATTGTCTTTTATATAAATATGCTTTCAATTCATTCGACTTGCTTTGCCAAATAAGGTTGAAGAGTTGTGCTTGGACGAAAACAGGATCTTCTTTTACTGCTGCTGCGTAGCTCATTGTGAGTGGCATCGTTTTATGTGCAAGTATGATTTAAATTATGCATTCTACTCGAGTTATATATAACATCAAGAAGAAAGTTTTGAAATCGTTTTGATTCGAGTATTTCACCTGTATTTGCAATCTGATGAATCACCCGTCGCAAATTCGAACCAATGAAATAAAAAAACGTTCTCTTGCATCAGTTAATATGCCATAAATTGGTGTCATTTCTGCAAAGGAATCTGTTTCCATCCATAGACAAAAAACTGAGGTCGCTTAAAAACGAGCATATATTTGCGTAATGAATGAGTTTGGTTGTGTGAGGATGTGAGAGTGAGTAAACAAAAGAGTCATTTCCGCATCCGGCACTCACAGTCACACCCCACATATGCAGGTCCAGATTTTATTCTGGTTCCGGTCTCGGTGAAACTATTTCAGTATGTTTAAATAGTATTTTAAAACTTCTGATAGGAAAAATAATAATTCTAGTTAAAAATAACATGATATTCTGGAACAACTTAACAAATTGAGTAGGTTAGTGCTAATTTTAGGAATTTTCACGAAATTCTTTTTCTCATCTAATAATTCACCCGTAATACCTCTTGTGATCAACTAAAATACGAACTTCATTAAAAACTTAAAATAGTACTGGATGTCACGATCTATTACTACAAAAATAATAATAGATTTCGAAATAGTTGATGAATACACACTGAAAACTGAGTTTCAATGAAATTCATGTTAATAAAATGATTTTATTAGTTCAGTGCCGAGCGGAATCACTGGTGAAATTTTTGACAATAACAAAAGCTTATGTACTGGTCTAGAAAATCATCTTAATTTTTAATCGAATTCAATTTTTCTAATCAAAATCTACTTAAAAAACAGGATGAAAAACTATCAAATCAAATCTTGATGACAGTCCTAAACATATTTCTTTGACTTGCGCAGGATTTCTTCTCGATATTTTTGTGACACTTCATGAATAATCTTATATCGCACCTTCTACATCTTCTCATTCATCGTTTACTCAAAATTATATTACACTTTGCTACTAATTCAGTTAGTTGTTTATTTGTAGTATACATAATTCGCCTTTCATATCCTAAGATCATTTATCACTAAGTAGTCTATCGGTTGTTTCCTTCTGTTTCATATTTAAATTTTCTCCTAATTTAGCTTCGTTATTTTTCATATTCTTTTCTCTCTCACTCACCTACTTGATATATAAGAAAGGGAATGATAGCCGTTAAAATAGAGCAGTAGTACGTATCATTCGATACAAAAAAACAATCGTGAGAATTTTTATATCATTTTGTAACAATTGAAAAGTACTATCGAACCAGATAGGAAAAGTTTCGTTTTTCATTATACAGGAACATAAAATGAGATAATTACTTCCAATAATCTGGTTCATAGGAGATCTGGTCTAGATCGGCTAGTTCAATTGATTAGCACAAAGCAAACACAAGTACTATATTACTGATTCTAGCAATACTGAAATTTCAACTCCCTGTTTCATAGTAAGATAAAACTTGATCGCCTATCAGTGATGATGAAAAGACATAAAATTTATTTGATTCGCATTAAAAAAACAGAAAAAAGAACACTTCGCCAGTTGATGACGTTTTTCTGTTAGGAGTATATCTGCTGATATTTATTCAAATCAGGAATTAAAAGGCTGAATTTTGGATTCTTCATGTAACTGATTGATTCTTCACGAACTGATTAGTAAAAACTAAAAAGAATTAACTTTTTCAAAGCTCATAATAGGACGTTATTCTGGTTTGAATAACATAAATTATTGTTTCAAAAAATAAGAAAAAAATATTTCCATTCCATCATATATCTATGATGAAGTGAACGAGAAATTCGAGACATTTTTTTCTATAATTGTAATATAATCACAGAGGCAAAAATATTGATCATAATCATTTGCTGCATGTGTATTATTATTTGTGATTGATAATAATGCATTATTATCTAACGCCACACTGGTCAATGTATACCATAGATGCCAATGACGGCGCGGTAGCGGTACCTTTTTCAAAATCTCATAGCGGTAGCGGGGCGGCAGCGCAGAATATTTTTTTCAGCCGTCACGGCGTGGGAGTGGCAGATTTTCAGTCGCGCTAAAAATCTCTAGACCGTATAAAAAGAGTGAGTCTACTGTTTTTCGAAAGAATTTTTGCTATTTCTTATCTCTTGTTACATTAGTATTTCATCAAACAGGAATTGTTAACTCTATATCCTATATATTGCCTATTTTTGAGAAAAAATTGATTTTGTATAATTTTTAATGCAGCGACAGCGGTTCTGTCTTTTATACATGGCGTCGTGGTAGCGTTGCGGCAGCAATTTTCCACAAATATCGACGGCGCCGCAACGGCACGTTGTCACCCGCGATGGACATCTGTGATGTATACAAACAAATTACAATGACTTTGGGGCATACGATTACGATTAATATTGTGGTCTAGATCAGAGCTGCCAACAGGCCACTTTTTTCTGTCCTGCCTGGCCTGCCACGATCAAGTGTAGCCTTAGTGACGGCGCCAGGGGTGGGCTGGGGTGGGCCTCAGCCCACCCAAGAGGAAGTTGAGCCCACCCTGAAGATTTTCTAAAGCCCTTGAAAAATATTTTGTAGCAGCTTCAGATATGGTCTTGGGTGGGCTCAGCCCACCCTGAAGAAAATTTCTGGCGCCGCTACTATGTAGCCTGCCTGGTGCCTGACCTGGCATGCAAGCCAGGCATACGTGAAGCCAAAACAAAATCGATGCTTCTTTCTATAACAAATATCCATTTGGTTCAGTATTTAGTCATCAAGTCGAAGATTAATCTGGCTGCTTAATTCGGTTTTTAAGGGAGTTCCATTTCCTGAGCCGAAATGTTCAAATTTTTCGTTTCTTGTTTTCTCTGCTGTGTATGTGCTTTGAAGCGTACTTTATCTATTCGGGATGTTTTAATGATTCAACTATTACCGTATAGTAAAAGTCGAAAGTATAAATCGACTACCGTAAGGTGTAGAACGTGTTTCTCTCTCTGGTGGTTTTGTCGAACCTGGTTTTTAAGTCAAAATTGACAAAATTTCCCCGTTTCTCAGGCATGATATATTCGATCAAGCTGAAAATTTTTCTACCAGTACCAAATAGTGTTACTAGAACCAACTTTGTTTTTATTTAAAAAAGTATTCTTGCGCTGCACTTTGACAGGTCTTACGAAGGAAGCACTATTCAACCAAAAGTTTTATTCAAAGGGGATGAGAGAGAAAGAATTCAAAACAATAGGCGCCATAAATTGTTTCTAGTTTCTGAACCACTCTTAGAATTTGATGCAAAGGGGAAGGCATACCATTAATAACAATAATTTTAAAAATGTGTCGCATGAATTAGAAAATAAAAAAAACTCCGTGAATTAACACCACTAACACTTCACAAAAGAAACAACAACTATTAGACTACTTCAATAGGTAACGTTATTTATCATATTTAAAAAAATCTAAACAAAATCAATTGAATCGGCTGTCAGTTTTTACTCAAGTCATCGTCTTTTCGATAATAAAAGGTGAAAATTGAATGACGAGTTTGTGTTCGCTTTTCTCAGTTTTTTTCATTGTATCTTTCGCGCTAATCGTTGGAGTAAATCCAGTTCAATCATGATTTGCTTTTTGTTTTCTTAATAGTGTAAATTGGATTATAGTGACATGTTTTTTTAGCTCTACATATGTATAGAACGAAAAAGACAAGCAGTATCACTGATGTTATGTGACAGAACGATGAAAAAGTGACCTTCGTGGGAATCGAACCCGCACCTCCTGCTATCCGGGCAGTTGTCCTAAGCCAATTAGACTAGAAGGCGCATCTTAATCATCGTTTAGCGTTAGTGTGATCCAACACTGACGCTAACAATTTTGTTTGAAATTGAGGAGATCAAATCATTCTAAGTCAATTTTAAGCAGGCTGAAGAGTTTGGTCCTGCCTGGCCTGGTGCAGGCGAGGCTAAAATCTTTAAACTCAGCCTGGCCTCTTGGCAACTCCGGTCTAGATGGTTCTGATTAGTTATCCTATAAATATATTTCAGGATAGGAGTGCGAGTGTGGGTGTGGATGTGGACTTGGGTTTGCGTGTGTTGATATTCTCTTTATCCACAAGCACACTCACACGCACACCTGCGGCTAAACCCATGCCCAAACTCACACCTATACACACACTCACATGCAACCCCCCACACCCCACCCATACCCACATCCTCGCACTCAACAGAGATAAAGCCGAATATTTTATTAACGAAAACAAACAACGTTAGGTTTATACTGGACAAACTTTCAAACACTGTAAGCTTTCTTTATTGATTAGCGTTTTGTGAAACACGAACTAAAAGGAGTGTTGAAGTGTTGACGGTAGAAATTGTGTACCCACCACCCGGCATCCTCTCATCACAGACCCTTACCAGCAGGTGATTCCCCCGTTTGAGGCCGTTAAAGAGAGGATTGAAGCCCGTCACAGAAGTGATAAAAGGCCCTTAAGTGCGTCACTGAACGTGATCGATGTATGGTACAGGGTTAGTGAATATGTGAGGAATTTCTGATGAAAATATTTTAGCTGCTTTTTATTGCAGCGCTACTGCTTTTGTAAGAAATTATGTGGAAATGGCTAGTAACGCCCATGAAGGAAAGCAAGACAACTGTGACTGTTAAAAGCACTCAAATCGTGTTTTACATTTTGAATCTCGTAAGGGATTGCGCTAACAGTTTCTTCATCAGTGATGGCTCTTCTTCGTGATCTTACATAGAAAATTCTCAGTGTTCAGATCATTCAGGAACCTCTGAATGCCGGAAATTTTGCGCGATGCGAAGAACTCGGATTATAGGATTCCTTTCCATGCCCAGACGGCTTCGGTTGCGTAGCGGGTTGGTCATCGTCGTTGATACTCAATGGATGCGAGAAGCGTGCTTGGTGTGAGTCACTCAAATCTAAGCATTTCGCACCATACCTACACGGTCGTAGTTGCGTAGCGGGTTGGTCATCGTCCTCGGTACTCAATGGATGCGAGAAGCGTGCTTGGTGTGAGTCACTCATATCTAAGCATTTCGCTCCATACCTACACGGTCGTGGTTGCGTAGCGGGTTGGTCATCGCCGTCGGTACTCAATGGATGCGAGAAGTGTGCTTGGTGTGAGTCACTCAAATCGAAGCATTTCGCTCCATACCTACACGGTCGTGGTTGCTTAGCGGGTTGTACAATTTTTTCTATACTGGATGAATGGGAAAAGCACGCTCGGTGTGAATCACTGTAGTCATAGCATCCCAGCCCATATTTGCACGGCCTTTTCGGATGACTACCAACGTTTGGATGAGAGGATCGATCGCAATATGGAGAGCCTTTAGCTTTATCAATTTTCAAGTGTGATATGTGCGGTACCAGTTCATCTTCTTCCGACTCCGAGTTGTTTAACGATTCTGATTGGGCAGCTGAAACGACACAATATAAGAAAAATTTTGGCTTTGCAGTCTCAATTTTTTCACTTGAATATTGCCTTGCCGTCTTATTGAAGAAGATGGAATTATTTTGATAGAGTTTAAGAAAAGAGAAAATTTTCATAAGATATGATTGGATGCAACATGCAACAGCAAGCATGGAAATGAAGGAACAGAGATGAAAATAGCGATATGGGCATTTATTTTTGATTTCTCGATGTGCAGAACTCCTAAGACTTCTCAGAAATTGAGAGATAACGTGAAGATCATTGGAACATCAGAGAAACTGTAAGAAAATTATCAAACTGCAAAAAACTTTTCCCCACAATTGATCAGAATAATCATCATATCTTAAACTGAAGACCAGCGACACATCCTATTTTAACTAGTGACACTTTTCTAGATTTATCTGATTTCTAGAAGATTGATCGAAATGTTAACACTCTTCCTGGCATTATTCATATGCCCATTAAAAATGTTATCGTACATATGAAAACAGTAACGGCTCACGTCGTTGTTGTCGCGAATTCGTTACACTGTTTGCATGAGATAAATACTTTCACCCTAACAACTTTAATAGCGCATGAACTACCAGAGACCGAATGGAACCAGCTTGCTCTCTAAAAAATAACCGTTTCCCAGAAAACCAACGCAAAAAGGTTTGCGAGGCTCGGAAACCCTTTTCTTACTCTTGGGAACTGTTTAAAGGGTTTCCGAAAGCCCGGAAATCCATTTTTTACCATCAGAAACTCTTAAAAGGTTTCCGATAGTAACAAACTCGTAAACCAAAAATAGTTTCCGAGCCTCGCATACCCTTCCAAGCGTTTCCGAGCTTCGGGAACCATTTTCGGTTTACGAGTTTGTTACTATCGGAAACCTTTTAAGAGTTTCTGATGGTAAAAAATGGGTTTCCGAGCTTTCGGAAACCCTTGAAACGGTTCCCGAGAGTAAGAAAAGGGTTTCCGAGCCTCGCAAACCTTTTTGCGTTGGTTTTCTGGGAAACGGTTATTTTTTAGAGAGTGGTTACAGTTCGAGTCCTAGTTCAGCTCGGTTTCGGTTTTTGTGACCGACAAACCTCTATATATGTTCTCTGTATATTTCAGCTCGGTCGGTTACAATTTCATAGTTTTAAAGAAAAAAACAACGTCCAAAAGATGACTTTTGGAGGATTTTCCGTCCCCAGACGTTGGATTGTAGAAATATGGGCAGTAATTTTTGTGTGGCATGATATCATTTCTCTCGCAGCGTATCCTCTGGACTGACCGGGACGGGGCGTTGGCAACTTACCTGTGTGGAAGTGTCACATCGTAAGTTTTCTAAACACCATCGTTCTACATTTGAAATGAATATTTTGCGATTCTCTCCAACAGAAAGGTTCTTACAGTTGAATACGGTACTATTTATATAAGTGGTGGGTCTCTATATTGGGGTTGAATATCAGTGGTATTAGCACATTTCTATTCATGAGTATGAACATTTTGAAGAATGGGCTTGACAAGAACGTTAATAAACAGCTTCGTATATGGCAAATTGGTTACTCGCTTGGCAGCGCAACAGATCGTAGTATTCGTATTGACGACAGTTTAAATGACAATGGTACTATAAAGGGATTTGCGTCACGCTTCACAAAGTGAAAAAGTATGTGCCAAAATCTAGAACGCGCCTGTGTCAGAGATAGTTTAAGATTCGAGATCATATGGCTAGTGTCAATGGTGTGTGTAAATATTCATGAGCCACGCGTTGATTATGCCCAGACCTAATCGGATCTGAAATATTGAATTCAGACATGACGCGATTTATGTAGAGGTGACTTTTGTTCGAAGAATGGGAAACGTCGAGTATCTCGATGGGTTCACATATCTGTTGAAACAATCTATTATCTCGAACGGTTTTTATGGAAAAAATACTGTTAAAAGTCCAATCGTAATTATTAATAAACATTGCTGAGCAGAAATACACAATAGTTAGTCTCTTACCGGGATTTTGAGAGCAGCGAAATTTTGCAACTTTTTTACTTTGTTCTTGGGATTGATTTTCTGGTGTCTTTTTATGCTTTGTGACAGAAGTGCTTCTTGGTTTTGTCTTTGGAGTCGATTCTTCTGACTTTGCCTGTTTACATANTCACCGACAGCCTCGCAAATACGACCATGCAACTCTGAGGCTTTGGTATTGAACTTTTTTGTACGATAAAAATCAAGCCATACCAAGCCAGCCGTTAGAAGACCTGAGAAATGTATTCAGGAAGAAAAACTGATTCTCTTATAACTACGTTCGTGAACTCTTACCAAGCCAATTTGAAGGCTGCCAATTTTCCTCTAGCTTTAGTGGTATGATGGATATGTGGCACTGTTTTGCATATTGGAACTCTTCTTTACAGAAGTCCGACTCTTGATATTCCGGCGTCATGAAGCAGACAAAACATGATGAATTTTCAATAGCATGACTTAGACTAAAGTAAATGGGATCTTATAGGGTCTGATTTCTGCATGGATCTATTTTTTACCCTTCGTATAAATTTTTTGACGGTATACCAGACTTGATGTCCATCCATACCGGGATCTGTTTCTCGACTAGGTATTCGTAAATCGATAGGGCCAATTTTTGTACTTTCCATTGATACGACAACATTACATGTTTTGTTGCTGCTGACTTTGCCATTGTCAGAGTAAGGCTGTAAAAATGTAATCAACTTTTTTCAAAAGAAAAGAAACTGAAGGTTTGAAGCCATTGATAATAAACAACTAAGTTGTAAGAAAAAAAGGAATTTTTTCGCATTCTTCACTTGTGTTGCTTTTTCTCGAATACGAATGTGACACACCAAACAAATAGTTAACTTCGAGCATAGAAGTGACACAATTTTTCTGCGCACTTCAGTAGACATTCCGTTGTCAAGCGACATCACGTACGATTGGAATCGAAGCTGTGAATATTCTTAAGGAAATTGAACCAAGTGTAAGAGACGATTTCCCCTCTATCCGTCGACTTCTTTCTGTCAAATATTTGCACATACCATAGCCCATGTCGTGAATACCGCTTCAATTTTTGCGGTAAATCGTGGTCATTTTTGAAAAGTGGTGAATTTGTATGAAATGGGAGCCGGTAACCGGAGCGGTAACACCTCGGTAAACCGTCAATTTTACTCCGGTTTTTCTAACATAGGATTAAAAAATGAACTCTTTCTGTGAGAAATGTTTTAAAATTAGTCCATTTAACGATCGAAATTTCATTCAAAACAACAACATCCAACAGTAGGTCGTCGGTTCTTTCCCTATGTTTTTACAGCTCTCATAGAATCGTTTAGAAACAGCAAATGATGGTCCACTTCTCTGCTAGCCAATATGGATATCTCAAAATCTTGAAAAATGCAGCGTTGTTCGTTGATAGGCATTCTCATCGCATTTTTATTTGGTTTTTACTGATCATTGTTCATCAAAATGGTCGATATCCATTGATCTCATTTGACGTGAAACGCACTCAAATATAGCATTTAAATATGACATGGACAGCACGAAAAAGACCAGTTTCTCCGAAGAAAGAAACCTATAATTATATTCTACCGACTAGATATATTAAGAATAACATCAGAATAATGTAATGATTTCTGCTGGTTGACACATCTTTCCATCGTTCTCTTCTGGATGATGCGTGCGTAAATGAGTTCGGTGCAACTAAAAGTGCAAGTAGGCTAATGTCAACTACTACGAGGTTAAGAATGCAACATTGATTGAATAATGTTAGTTGCTTGGTTTTGGGGTGTGAGTGTGCGCTTGTGAATAAGTATAGAAGAAGACACCCACACCCACAAGTGTTCGAAGCATTTTTTTCTTATTTTCTCGCCATAGTGTTCATTCTTATTTTCAAATAAAATAAAATAATATTTCAAACATGTCTGCTGTTTCATAATCGGGCAAAAAGTCACTATTCAGATCTGTGGACTTGAATCTCCATCTGAAGAATCAATAGAATAGATATAAAAACTTGATTTTTATTTCATTATCATGTATTTTCTGGATACATGCCTGGAGAAAGACTATATCTAGAACGATAGAGAGGTAGTGGCTAGAAACTAATTACAATGAATAGACAATCCTTAACTGCTGAGAACTACTCGTTCGAGTTGAATTCAAACATAAAGAGAAAAATAGTTCATATGAATTAAATAAAATTGTTCATGAATTTTATGACATATAAAGTGAAAGAGCTTTTTATAACACATCTGAATACTCAAATGATCTTATTTTCTTTTTTCTCTAAAATCGTTATTGTATTTTGTTCAGATATATCAAATCCCTTTTTTAATAAGCAAATACCAATCCAATATTCATTTCAAAAGAGAAGAGTTGTAAATTTTTTCCTGGATAGATTTTTATAAAGACAAATTAAATACTGATGCATTTAAGAATTGTTTATAGGGAGAACAAAAGAGGCATAAGATTACATGGGATTGAATTTTGTTCTGCATCATATTTGAAAATTTCTAAACAGTTTTCTTGAAAAAGAATAGTACTGAAAAACACAAAGAAAGTAGGTAAACTAATTGGTTTGCTAGAAAACACGGAAAATGAAAATTTCCTATTATTATTGTTAACGATAAGAAATTGATTTGATCATGTGTAGTATGATAATATGATGTTGAAGATAAAGCACCAACAGAAAGATGAATTATTAGATATTCCAACTGAACATTTTCATCTTGAATTAATGGCTCACCGTAGATTATAGATACGATAGAAAGCGAGGAAGAGGATTAAAAATAATTTTAATAATTGCCAGTAGTAGTTTAAAGCACAAAATGACATCGTTTGCTGACATATTTTGTATTCCATATTTTCCTTTTCGTAATTTTTCTTTGTTTTTTCCTCTCATATATTTTCATTCGATTTGATATTTATAGCTTCTGCTACATTTTCTTTTTCGTTATTTTCAAATCATTTGAACATCCATTTATTCAAGAACAACAGCGACGAAGAAAAAACATAAAAAGCAAAGAATATAGGATTTTCTATTTCTATCATGACTGTTCAAAGATAAGGAAAAAAATCATTTATTATTAATTCATTTTTCGTTCATATTTTTTCTTCTTGTATAATCTATTGAAAAAGAAATATATATCATGTGATTTTTTTTTGTTTAAAAGAATTTATTTTATTTATTAAAGATTTTTTAAAATTTTATGTTTTCGATACAAATGTTGATATGCAGAATATTTATGTCATTTTATTGTTTTCTATCTTAAAATTAAAAAAAATATTCAATTACCATCTTGTATTTTAAATGTAATTTGGTCTTAGTAATAAACCATGTTCACATGAAAGTAGTCGAACTGTTCGAGATTATTTCACACGAGTAATACTAAATAATTTAGAATTAATTTAAAAGTTTGCATGTTGTTTGAATAAAAAGGCATCTCGGACTAATTTATTAAAAGCATCATGTTTCTATTCCACTTGAATATATTTATTATCAACAAAAATAAATTGAATTAAAATTTCAAAAGATAAATAGTTATGTAAATATTGTGATAACATATTTTATTCAGAGTATTATCTTGATATACATTTTGGTAGTTCACATAATGATGCATTATTATATGAAAGAATAAATGTCAATGATGATTATCATATTGAATAATATAAATAATATATTTTAGAATGAATAATCAATTTATTTATAAAAAGACCAAAACAATCTTTAAAATCTCTTAATCCATTATCACGAGGATCAGGAATAATAAAACAAAGAACAAAGAACAATAACAAATCATTAATGAACAATAACTTAACGTTTTCTCTTTAATATTGTTTCTGAATATTTTTCTAGATTTTCCATGATCTATGATACATTTTTGCTTTACTTCTTTGTCAATAACATGATGGATGTCAGTTATACATTAAGGTAACATCTCAATCATTTTTTTAATTTAGCTTGCGTTGGATCGCGCATTAGGTGAACGTACTGTAAGTAGATGCAGAACAACAGAAGTATAAGAATAGGTGTATAACTTCGTTTAGTGATATTTCACAGGAGTAAGGTTACGGACCATTGTAAATCACCGTAACTTCACCGTAAACGCCTGTTTCTTCGCCGTAATTTACTGTAAACGACAGTATTAGTACCGTATGTTTTCACTTGTGTGGGTTGATTTAAAACAAAGAAATTTGTTCCGAATGTGGTGGTTTGATGTATCCAGGTGAAACTGTATTGAAAATTGTTTATTATAGTGGCTTTTATGATGTAAGTTGTACATAGGGTGTTCAGAAAGTTCTTGGGACATCAGTATATCTACATAGGGAAACGACATGTCATCTATCTTTTTGCACCATATATTGAAGATAGTTGTTGTGATATCCCATGGAAAGTTTCATCACTTTACCTTACTCTTGAAATGTTCTTTCGAAATAAACAATTGATATGAAATTGATCTTCCTGGTTATCACTTCTGCTGCGTTTTTGTATCAGATGATTATCTAGTTTATCTTGAATACATTTCAGCAGCAAATACTCTGAAAACCTACCTCGAGGTGATTACATTTGACTAGCCTTAACATTATTCCTTTCATTTTAGTGTAAATAATGACGTCATTTTGCATATTGCTCAAAACGACCGCGATAAAAACTCATAGGACCCAATCATGACAATACGTTTTCATTTGATAACTTTTTTGTTTATGCATAATCTAACTAATATTACTAGCCATTATAAAAAGCACTATATGATAAAGAATGGCACGAATCTGACAAAAACGTTTACATGTATCATATTTCTTGATATTGTTAACAATAAATGTCGTTTACAAGACTAGTTTCTCTGATCGACCTGCGTTTTGATAATGATTTTGATCGATCATTATGATGTTAGTCTAAATGTGATATACGGTAATAGTATCACATAAAATCCAATCAACACTTAGAAACTTCTGAAATGATTTTTAGAACTCGAAAACTTAATGAAAAGCCAGCAATAATCAACGAGATCAATTCCATACCTATTGTTTATTTCGAAAGAACAACTCAAGAATGAGTTAAAGTGATGAAACTTTCCGTGGAATATCATATCAATCATCTTCAATATGTGGTGCAAAGAAATGAATGGAGCGTCGTTTCCCTGTATAGGTATACCAATGTTTCGAGAACTTTTTGAAGACTCTATGTAAAATTGATTTAATCTAATCATGATTTTCTTTCTTAGTACTACGACAACTACAATCTGTGTTGTCCTCTACCTGTTCCACGCCCACGTTCACCTCCATCGGCTGCACGTCGAAATTAAAAAAAAACATATTTAATGAGAACAAACATTCATTGAACAGTTTATTTGATAAGACCATCATAACGTGTCTTTGCTCCGCGTTTAGCATAGCTAGTTGCTTGTTTCGAACAAACTGTGATTTTTCTTTCTAAAATAGGGTCTCTATGACCTTCATTATTGATCTAATTGAAATAAATTGTCAAAGTAGCATCTTTTGGGCCCGAAGTTACACAATACACAGGAACAACAGAATCCTCTTTTAAAATATCATTCATAGGTGTATAAATTTGACATTTTTAAGTTTGAAATTGAGTATAAATCCTAGGAAATTTAATTGTTCGACGAAGTTTAGTAACATCAAGATTAAACTTGACAACTGACTTAGAGGACGATTCCTTATCATTAGTTCGATTAGCATCAAAAATCAATTTATGTGGACCTGTTTGTTCGAGTGCAAATAATAGTTGCCAATGCTTTAAATCATTATAAAATTGAGCTAATGAACCATTTTGTATTTCAACATTATTATATTTAGTTTGTCATGAAAGTTGCATATCATTAGATGCTTATTTACCCTCGAAAAGCAAAAGTTGAAGACTGTATTTTGGGCATATCATTACTATAAAAGCATATTTTTAAAATAATAATATCATACCCGGAAAGCACGTGAAATCCTCTGCCAACCTGTATATTTGTATTTCAGTTTTAGATCTTAAATGATCAACACAAATCGAGTATAATGAAGACACTCTCATGTCCCGATTCCCTACGATATGATTTTGTTTCCATAATCAAATTAAGTTTTTTAGATTTTGCATCACCGCAGAATGATTGTTGTGAAAGAACAATCGTATATTCTTTAAGCGCTCGAAATTCTTTATCGTTTTATGTATTTTTTTACTCTCTTAAATTTATATATTATAAAAATAATATAAGAACAATGAGGTCATCTCAATTCACAATGTTAAAAAATCTGATGTACGATATATTTTTTTCAGCTATAGGTACAAAGGAAATCATATTTTTAATAAAAATGATCATGCAATCTGATAAAGCTTAAATTCTCTATCACCCTATATATTTTTGTTTCATCATATATTTTTGAGTTCAATAATCAGGCCTCGTTGCAATACCATTTTCCTGATTTTCCTGCTTTTGATTGGAAATCCTGAGTTTGTCCTGATGTTTTAAGACTTATCTCCATAGGGCCTCATACAAGGCATTTTGAAGTCTTATTCGGTTATCCTCAGCGTTTCCTAAACACTTCATAGAAATATTTATTGAGCATTTTCTATAAAAAGAAATACTGTACTCAAATTTTTATTGATTGTGTCCAATTTTTTTCTTGTAATAATTATAAGTTTCAATTATTTCGAATTAATTGATTTTTTTGAAAGCAGCTATTTCATAATTAGTGAGGGTAGCCCGAAGTTCGCCGGAATGACATTCGCCAAACGGTCTTTCGCTAATTGGCGAAAGTCAGGTGTACATTCGCCAATATACCCCGCTGACGATCGCCAATTGGCGGAAGCCATTTGGACATTAGCCAATACTGGCGAAAGTTCCTCACATTCTCAACTATTAGAGCAGATAATATTTATATATATTATGAACTCTTCCCTATTGTATTAGAATTTCTATCATGTTCTTGCCGACTTGCTGAACATACACCAACTTTCGATTCATAGTCTTTGTACACGTGCTGTTCAACCACATCCTAATTTATGACGTTTTTTACAATGTTTAAAGCAAGAGGAGAGTGTGATATTTCACAGAATGGTCCAGGCAGGGTTAGGGTTCTCAGCAGCAAAAGCACACAAATCAACACGTACTGCTGCTCGTAAAAGTAACCAGATCGTCAAACATCTAAATTTATTGGCTTCACACCAAAGATCACTGGTTGAAACAATATCGTCATTTGCTTATATTGTTGGCAGTCCTGTTGGTAGAGGTAAGAAAGGAAACAAAAATGAAGAGAAAAGTTTTCATGCAGATTTGTCAATACCATTATGAAGCTCATGATATGATTGCATTTAGATTGTTACCTTCAGCCTTCTCTACTTTGTTTTCTTTCGCTATTTGTTTTTAACAACTTGATTTATTCTCTTGTCATTTTCCTTTGTTCATCTGGAGTATATCATGTGGGACTTCATGTTTTTCTTACACATTTTCATTAGAATTTCTTCAACATGATCATATCATATCCGGGTAGGGATGTAACGGTGACGGTAAACGTAATAACCGCGTACCGTCACTGTTTTACCGGTCATCACGGGTCACTGTCACCGGTTTCACCAGTCGTCACCGTCACCGATTTCACCGGTCTTCACCGGTCACTGTCGCCGATTTCACCGGTCACTGTCACCGGTCTCACCAGGTACAGCTTCAGTAATAAACCGACTTCTCTTCATAGTGTGTTTAGTTATCGAATAATGCATTAAAGTAAACTCCACTCTGAGATTCTAGTTGGTACCTAAAAACTTAACCTAACACTATTAATACCGAGATTTAAAAATTTTCAGTGAGCTTTTTGAACTTTTCTTATAGATCTATTGTAGAGATGTAACAACACCAATACTGTATTGGTATTGGTGGTATTGCTCTTGGTATTGGTACTAGCATTGGTATTGGTACCGATATTCCTATTGGTATTGGTACTTTTATTATTACCAATAAATGCGCTACAGTTCCTGAATCCCTTATTATAGAAAACCGAAGGTCATCCCCTTTTCCTTAGGCTAAAAAGTGGGCCGTATCTATTAGCAATGGAGTTTTTCCAAAAAGTGGCTCCCCATAGGTAATTTGACACGGGGAGTCCGAATATGACATCCATTTTACTCGAAACCCTATTGGTCCGTCAGGAACCAATAAGAATCGAGTTTTCCGAAAAACGAAGTAAAATTCAGACTCCCCGTGCCAAATTACCGATGGGTAGCCATTTTTTTGAAAAACTCAATTTCCATTAGTTCCTGTCCGACCAATGGGGCTTCGAGTAAAATGGATGTCATATTCGGACTCCCCGTGTCAAATTACCCATGGGGAGCCACTTTTTGGAAAAACTCCATAGCTAATAGATACGGCCCACTTTTTAGCCTAAGGAAAAGGGGATGACCTT
Organism: Rotaria macrura; assembly: GCA_900239685.1. Classification (NCBI taxonomy): domain Eukaryota; kingdom Metazoa; phylum Rotifera; class Eurotatoria; order Philodinida; family Philodinidae; genus Rotaria; species Rotaria macrura. Next base: position 20,375 of record OENT01001387.1, on the reverse strand, counting down.
CGGCTTTCTATAATAAGGGGTTCAGGATCTGCAGCGCATTTATTGATTATAATAGAGTACCAATACCAATAGGAATATCGATACCAATACTAATACCAATACCAATACTGACTGGTACCAATAGCGCCCAATACCTAGTACCACCAATACTATTGGCGGTATTTGTATTGTTTTACTCCTAATGTATTGGAAAGAAATATTGAACACAATGCTATTCATATGCAAGTCAATTAAAACTTTTGAACATATTCATGACGGATTCTCAATCTTTGTTCNCGAACACTTCAAATTTTATGCCTTATAGCTAGAGTCACAGCCTACTTTACTAGAAATTCTGATTGAAGGGAGGACTTAGCTATTGCTCGAGTGCTAAGTAACTGGTTTGTAAAGAGCCTCTCACCCCCTATCAAGTGTAATAGTGAAAATGAGCTAAATGTACACGCTGTACAAATGAAAACGACCAATGAGACCAGTAAAATAGGTAACAATGACCGGTGACCGGTGAAGACCGGTGAAACCGGTGACGGTGACCGGTACTACGGTTACCAGTAAAGACCGGTGAAACGGTGACGGTATAACGGTGACAAACCGTCACCGTTGCACCCCTATATCCGGGCGTGTCCTTAGTGAATTTTTCGAGTAAACTATCGTGAAAATTGGCGAATGTCCATCATATATTCGCTAATATTGACGAATTTCCACATGATTTTTGCCAATATTGGCGAATGTCCACTGGACTCTCGCCAATAATTGGCAAAAAGTCATACTGGTGAAGTTCGGCGACCCCCTTAGTGATTACCAAAGATGTTTCACTGATATTTACATCATTCGGTTTCGGACTATGCAAAGTTGGATTAAGTCTTGGATCTCTTATTTTAACATTTCAGTCGATTTATTAAGGTTTTCTTGTAAACGCTTTTATTGGATTACTTTCAATTTGATTTTTTTATATGTGCGAAGAGCGGCGATAACAAGAAAAGGAACATTAGGAGTCAAGGAAGAAGGGGCGACGCGGGTTAATGGTTTGAGTGTTGAAAAGATAGGTATAGAATTTTTTAAAAGTGAAAGAATACGATTTTTTCTTATTTTTATACAGCTACGGCTATTTTCTCAATAAAAATCTAATTTCGGCTAGAAGCAAATAAAAAACTAATCGAAATAAGTGCTTCATCCTCAATGCCATATGACTGAGAAAAGAAAAGCGCAAACACAATGCACACTTAGAGATAGCGACCGAAAAGGACAAAACAGAACTCGAAATATGTACTCGAAGAAATATAATCCAGTAATTTCTAGGAGCTATCATTGATGGACATATTTGTATGCAACTTTTATCCTAAATAATACTACTCTGATAAGACTTAAAATGCTCCGATTTTAATTGGAAATGCTGCTTTTTTTACCAAAATAACTCCCGCATATCTTCCTGATTTTCAGATATAGGCCACTGCGACCCCTAAATAATAAAGCTGTTAGCACAATCCCTCATGGGATTTAAAAATGTGAAACACGATGTAATTGCTTTTAACAGTCACAAAATTCTTGCTTTCTTCCATGAACCCTGCTAGCCATTTACTCATGATTTCTCACTGACCTAACAGATCTGGAATAAAGAAGGAGCTAATTTACTCTCATCAGAAATTAGTGCCATACATTCTGTCATCCTGTACCAAAGATCGATGACGTTCCGTGACCCCATTTGGGACCGTCTATCACTTGCGCGACGGTCTTCAATCCTCTCGGTAACAGTCTTCGACAGGGGAACCACCTATCGGTAACCATCTGTGATGGGAATGGGAGTCGGAAGGAGGGCACCTGTCGTTAGCGGTCTGTGATGGTGGGGTGCTGGCAGTGAGGAACCCGTCGGTAACGGTCTGTGATGAGCGGGGGAGGAGGTTGGGAGGGGGCTACCATTCGTAATGGTATGTGATGGAGGGTCATGGCAGGGGGGAGCCCATCGGTAAAGGTCTGCGTTGATGGAACCACCTGTCGGTAAC
>OENT01001387.1:0-15771 GCA_900239685.1 Rotaria macrura | reverse complement strand
AAGAAAAATGAAGCGAATGATGGACCTGAACTACACAAACGTTTTGCTTAATAGCCTTGATCAAGGACATTTCGAAGTCCGACATAACGTGCTTCGGATCGAACTTCATCTTTAATCGATCAGCATGAGCATTAAGTTCAGAAAATAATTGTCGATAAATATCCGTAGATTTTCCCGAGAGAAGACTAATGACACATGGAAAATCTAATCAAGAAACAGAAAATAGAAACTTTTATCAAGTTTAGAAATTTACTTTGATTAAATTTTAAACAATGAATTGCATAAATTTGCTGAAATTGTTCTGGACATGAATCAAAAGTTCCATCCAAGAAGATCCATTAAGATGAGAATAGCGTTTGAAGTTGTGTATCAGTGGCAAAAATAATGATTCTTTTTTTTTTAAGGATCTTATCCGTACACACAAACTGTGTACCATCCAGAGTTTGAGAATAAAACTCAGGAATATCAAATTCTGCTGATGTTGGTATAGGTGGAGTTGTTTTTCGACGAACACGATTAAGACTAGATTCTATGTAATACGGAAAAAAATTAGAAATTTCGACAAATCAAAAACGTACTTCCTTCAACAGCAGTAGATGCAAGTGTTAAAGCGGTAGAAGAAAGATTAGAACGAGCTAATTCTTCTTCATATATCTTAGGTATAGAACTTGTTTCACTTTGTACTCTTTCTTTAACTTTTCTTTTTAAATTTCTAAGTTCAATTTGTTCTGGTTCAGGCATATGATGATACTGACCATTAGATCTAATGAAATGATCGTTTTTGTCTGTATGAACATTAGCTGCACAACCATTCGAATAACAATTCCAATACTTCACTTTCATCGTTGATTTTTTAAGTCGAAAAATATATCCTGCATAAATTAGTAAAGGTTTGCCTCGATTTGATGCGGTGAAAGAGATTGATGTTGAATCAGTCATGTTTACTAAGTTCAAGAAAATAATAAAATGATGTACGTAGTACGGACTGAAATCATCGACGAAAGAAAGACGTACGACAAAGAAAAAAAATAGTCCAATAGCACGTTGTTGGGTCAGAATAGAGAAAAATAAGCAAAAATTGTTACTTTTGGATGCACTTCGTGTGATGAGTCATCATCGTATAAAGATAATATGACTTCTTGAGAGAAAAGAATTTCGCTGAAAGTGCTTTCGCGATTTTATTTTCGCTATTTTTGGAATTCGCTGTCAGCTTTTTCGCTATTTTGTACTTTCACTATTTTGTATTTTCGCTATTTGACTTTTCGCCATTGCACATTTTCGCTGAAATAAATTTTCGCTGTTCTGTTTTTCGCTGTTTTTTTTCGCCGAAAAAACCATTCGCTGAAATGTTTTTCGCTGAACGGACATCAGTTCCTATTATTGAGTAACAGAGATGTAGAAAATAGTTTGATTCTCCGGCTCTGTATTCTATTAGCATCGAAGTTTTATGGAGTTTTACAACAAAGTGTTGCGGTTTCCATCGAAGCAAATTAGACCTTCGACTCTAAACTTTTCACGAGCAAAGTTGCCAATGAGATTAGTTGACTTTAAACATTTACGCCGTTCTCTTATTTCCTGTTAAGGGATGTAAACATTTGAACATGATTTTCCTTCTTTACGCATGAGAGTTTTGGCTATTCTATATTTCAGAACGCACATTTCATTCGTCGTTTTATCAAACTACTATAAGCCACAAAAAGTACAAAAGTCTCTCATCCATTGGCAGTGACTCATCTGAGCTACTGCTTCAATAGACAATACTGAATGCTGGTGTCGTTGAGCCGCAACTAGTCGAGTTACTTGCGAGTTATCAGGAGGCAACTCCCATCAACAGAACACACATCTTAATTGATCAGCATCAGCAAGTTAATTATAACGTGTTGAACAGATCCAAAGGAGGTGATGATTCATTTGAACTCGAACATCGATTGGCACCGGGCAGCAACAAATATTTTTACAACAATAGCAATTGTCCGACAACTAGCACATCTACAATTTCACGTCCTAGTCACATGGGTTTGATTGTAGGTGCACGTCAAGTTACTTTCCCTCCATTCAAAATTAACTTCGTTAGTGACGAAGTTCCATCGGAGCTAGCTATCATTAAGGATATTAACAAGTATTGCAAAATTAATTTGTCTTACGGTCGATTTTCGTCAATGGGAAATAAAAAGCTTTCTTCTGTGTGCAAATTCGAGTAATCAATTCGAACGTTTATTCAACAAAAGTTTATGGCCGTTAACCATCTGCTCATGTAATCACATTTTAGACATATCATCCAAGATTCCCGCCTCCTATTCCTTTATCGCTACTACAGGTATTCCTGCTAAATGGGACTTAACAAGTTTGAATTAGATGTCAAAAAGCAATATCCATCTATTGTCAAAGTCGAACGAATGTTGGTTAGAGGTGGTACTCCCATTGCTAAAATTCGTATTGATTTTTCTTCAAACGAAGACGTACAAAAAATTCTCAAGCACAAAATATTGTTACTCGATGATGAAAACGCATCCTCTTCTCTTCAACAATATTATCCACCATTTAAAATTCTTCGTTGTTATAATTGCCAACAATACAATGATCACGTTGCAGCTAATTGTCCACGGAAAGAGACTCCAATTTGCTTCCGGTGAGGACAAAACCATCGATACAATCCAAACTGCTCAAATAAAATTTACTGTGAAAATTGTAAAGAAGAGCACCTTGCTGATAATCGCACTAGTCAATTTAAAATCGCAGAACGTAATAAAGGCAAATCAAATCTGATTACATCAAATGGATATCAATCAAATCCAACCAAAGTTGCATTCACCACTTGGACAACCATAGCAAATCCAATGTTTACCTATGACTGTCAATCGTCAACTACGGCAATAACTCCAACATCACTTGAAAACTCAAATTCCTCCTCATTGTTATAAATTTCAAAAAAACTGGATCTTACTTTGAACAAAACCGACTTTCTAACTGGCTAACATTACAATCTCAAAACTAAGTTCATCATGGTCAACCAACAACTAAGGTCGTGCCAAAAAACGATTAGCTTACTCAAAATTATCCCTAGACTGAAAGGATAGAATCTGGAAACGGGAATTCACCTGTGTCTGTCTGTCTATCTGTAACAACCACAGAAGCAATCCTCTCAGTGGCCCAAATGGGCACTTCTGTGGCACAAACGACCATTTCTATGGTAGAAATGACCACAGCCTTGGCACTAGTGACCATATGATTAGTGCAAGTGCAAAGTAACACAAGCGCTTTACGAGTTACTATATCAATTGTAGAAACGACCATAGACATGGTACAAATAATGCTTACAATGGTACGAGTCACAATTTCCGTAATATAATTAACCACATGTGGGGTTTTCGGACCTCTGGTGTAGTCACCTGAGATACGTTAATGGGGATGTACATTAGGTTTTTGTCCACTGGTGTCATCTCCGTGGAAGCTGGCCACAGAGGTGGCACCAGTTATGCAACGTTAGATGTGGTCATGGACTCATTCTTAATGAGGATAACTATGAGAGAAAGGATCGTGATAATAGCCCAAGTAGCAGAAGCTAAAATATGAAGTGAGCACAAAAATCGGTCTAAATGATCACAAATGCGACATACTCGACCAGTGTCATTATAATAATATGGTTAAAACGCGTTAAACTGTACTCGAGATGGTCACAATAATGTTTCTTCCAGCACTAGATGTGCCGTGAATGACCTTCTACGGAGTCGAAAATATGACAGATATGAGCATACTGATCACATTTTTCATCCAATGCATCAAGTCATTGTTGTAAACATTGGTGCTATATTCATGGGCATTGTCGCAATTGTGTGCTTCTTTGAAGCACATCTGTGATCCTTCAAACTTTATCCGTGGTCATTTCGATCATAGTTACCATGTGGTTATTGGATTATTCAGACAGTCGGGCACGCTTGAATTTATATTTCAACACAAGTACCTCAGCCTAGGGTCAAGCTAATCGACTCTTGATGAGCGTTAGTTGTTGACTAAGGTTGAATAAAATAGAAGTCTTGGGTGATACTGTTATAGGAGTAAATACAAGGGAGTATTTGTAAGTTTAGATTGCCGTTTTTGCTTCCTATGGCTTTCGATGTAGTCAATAGTATCATGAGCATGAGTGATGTGTAAACCTTGCTTCGATAGCTCTATGGTTAGAGCACTGCTCTGAATAACCAGTGATCTCATCAGGGGTCCGTAGTTGGTGTGTGAGTGAGTGTGGTGGGTGTGCGTGTGGCCGGAGGGGGGATGATGGGTGGGGTAGGAATGAATATGGGGTCATTATCAATGTACATGAAAAGAGGATACATCAGACACACACAGACAAAGCCACACCCAGACACAGACACCCACTCACGCCCATGGCCACAACCGTCACACGCATCTGTACCGACACCGGGCAACGCACGCACACGCGAATCCTTAGCCCCATCCGCACGCATAACCTCAACGTCATCCACCCTTACACAGTGCTGAATTGTTGCATGCCCTCACTAACACCTTCAACTGATTAGCAGGTAAGAAATTGCAACCATTTCTTTTATTTTCTTTTCTTCGAAAACGTCTACCAAAAAAAAGCAACAACATCAAGAAAGACAAGTACGAAATTGTTTGCCTTACAATTTATTTTTTCTATTTTCTTTACGAAAAGAAAAAGAATGTTTCTTGCTTGTCTCTAAACTTTTCTCAAAGTCATAAAAAAGGAAGAAAGACAAAGTGTGCGTTTCGATTTCATTTTATTATGGCTGACGGATCTGAGACAAAGTACGTTGTATACGAAAGAAGAAATTTTGATTCTGATTAAAATTGTCTCTTTCAGACCATTGAAACATAGATTACATCCTTATCTTCAGACATTGATCAACATTCCCTATGCACAATCTGATTTGCGGCTTAACACGTGGGTAAAAGCATGTTCTCTTCTTTATGAATGTACAGATTCTCATCATCTTTAGAAAAGAGTGGGTGTGAGTGTGTAGTATTTTGTTGGCCTCACGGCCCACTACCATACGTCATACACCAACTTCCACTCATTCACACCTTTACCAACACTCATATGCCCTTGAAGATTTGAGGATATAAAGCTTTTATGAGCATAAGGGTACATAATTATCCAAATGGCATATAAAACTTTTAAAGGGGTTTGTGCTCCATATTTTATTTCAAAGGGTTCAACGAATTGAAGCAGATTAATGTAAGTGTTTGTCAAAATGATTTATTGTACAACAGCCAGGGGCAAATTAATTTTCGGTTGAAGGGAAACTTATATTACTTTACTGTTAATGGTTGATTATTCTACACTTTTTAAACAAGCGTTTATAATAATACCTAAAATGGTAGATTACGATTCAGCTTCACGTTCAAATTTTTATTATCTGAAATTGTAACATGAAGACTTACTAATTCTGTAGTTTAGTGGAACATATTTCTACTAATATCCTCAAAGATAAGCTAGTACACGATAAGTGAGAAGCTTATAGTAAGCGTCATTTTCATGATTCTGGCGACAGTGCTCGTGAAACCAATGAATATCATGCTAGTATGTCGGGCACTCGCTGAAAAAATGCTTTTTCGTCATTGACTGCTTCCTGTTGTGGCACTAGGTATGCACCGGTGATCAGTGGACCGGTGGCATCGGTGGTCGGTGCACCGGTGGCGGTGACTACCGCCACCGTCGCATCCCTATGTGGTACGCCATTGAATTATTTTATGGAACTTTTCTTCAATAGGATGCCTAATATATACCTGAGTCGCTGACCAATCAACGAGTTTTGCATTTCTACAATTGCCGTACCATCGCGAATAGCGGTGGAAATGGTGATTTATAAAGCCATACTAATTAGTTTTTGAAAGGTTTAAAAAAATCATCAAATGGAAGGGGCGGTCTACAAACGCACTGTGTTCACTCGTTTAAAAATTACTCTAATCGATAGCATAATAGCATTTGATATTAAGCAGCAAAGAATGTAACACTAACACACGTCATCAATCCTGTAAATCTATTAATAACTCTTTCGCAAAATACTTCAATGAAGATTCAGATTCGAGAAAACGGCAACCGAAATGTCTGAAAACTAATTTCACTTTTTCCAACGAAACATATAGTTTTGATACACAATATCATGGAATGAACTCCGAAACTGTACACGTAGATAAGGATTACTTTACTGTTGAAAACTCTTCTTTATTGTTCTCTGTAAATATAACCAAAGCCCAAACTCAGTGTCAGATGAATATGATTCTCAAGCATGCAGAAAAAAAACATTTCTAAAGCAACTATTCGATAAATCATCGCCACTCCGCTTAGTAAAGCTCACCGTCCTTTCTGCTCTAGTAAAAGTCAAATTTTTCATGAGAAGAGTGCCATCTTTCAATCAATATAACTAATCGACCAGTACAATCACTGGTTTGTTTGTAAATCATGGTTCAACCATCGAAATACTTTTGAACCATGTTATCCTAATACTGATATTAATCTTCATTGCTCATCGGCTATTTTCATTCAAATCCACAACTAGTAATAAAAATTTCTCTCAGGGAAAATCTTCTCCGTGTCGTTAGCTCATAGCATTTATTTACATGAGCATTGCTACTAATTAGTTTTTCCACCGCTTCATACACAGGTAGAAAAGAGTTTCGAATTCGTTGCAAAGTTTGGAACCCTTCATGGTTTCGTGATGGACCTTTCTTTCTTTCAATGTAATCGTAATTCTACACGAAGCATATTTACAAAACGTTTTGTATACAAAACTGAAAAGGGTTTTTGACCAAACCTCAGGGGTAATAAAAATTTCAAAGGGTTCACGACGAAACATTTTTATATTTTAAAACTCTATAAAGAATTTTACAAAACCTTGGATATTGTTAAACCTCTGAGAGGATTCGTATGATCCTACGGACACTTATATAGTATAGTAAAACTTGACGAAACCTCAGAGGTTTCGTATGATCCTACGGACACGTATATAGTATAGTAAAACTTGACGAAACCTCAGAGGTTTCGTATGATACCTTATTTTTTTACAGTGTAGGTTGAAGGTAGAGTTGAAAGCGAAAGCTTTTCCTTTCAGTGAGATCAGCCGTCTTCCTGTTACCCATCTTTCGATTTACAGTTTAGTGGAAATCGATTAAGGTCGTTTCAATAATCTTTCTCTCACCGTACAACTTTTGGTAATCTCTACGCCTAACTTATATGATGCATAAGTATTCAATTTTTTGAGAACTCAGGATAGGACTTTGTTTGTGTCTTAGTGTAATATTTTGTTGCTATTGTACTGTTCTTGTTTCTTCTATCGTATTGACATATGATGATTAATATTTATAGTCATTTAGAGTCCCCTACCCGTTTATGTTTCTCTAACTGTTTTCATGATTTCACAATATTGTTTTGTACTTATCAGACTGAAACATTCCAGTATTTACGGGCGTATATGATTTTGTATAGTTCACATATATTTTAGAAGAAAATGTTGAATGTAAGTTTTTAGACCAGATTTTGGCGACTCCCGCTTCACCGCTCCGTAATACAGACATCAGCGGTCCATTAGAGACACTGTTAGTCAGTAGACTAACTATACTTTATTTATTTGACTAGACACTAGTTCACCACCTTATTCGAAACCACACAACAACCACACAACAGACACACTAACCAACTAGTCACACATATAATATTAGGTCCACTGACCAATGAAGAGAAAGGAGAGAGAGAACAGAGGTAATGATTGCAGATAGCGCCACTGCCTAACAGACACCTACCACCCATAACAGACATTGTTTTCTACCGACCTATTGTTTTGCAACACAACTAATATATGCAACACATTTCACACTCAATGGTAATGTGTATTAGTAGATTTCAACGAATTACCACATTTGAGTTCCAGATTTTAGCGCCAAAGAGGCTTCGTTAATAAGTTTTCTTGTGAGCCTTTGTGTAGTACTTCACTTCCACTAACCAATTTCATATATTCACCTTAGTGATTGATTGCGCTGGCGATTATATTTCTCTATTCATTTTGAGTTGCTGCTCCGGGAAATTGATTCTTGCAATTCATCTAAACTAACTTCGCTTTCTTGATTATGTTCTTGTTATGGTAGATTTCACGACATCAATAGTAGTATCTCCAATTTTTATAATTTACTCCCTTGCTCATATAGATTACATCCGATTGTACTGATTACAAACTAGGCATCCCGTTATATGTGTAGCTCAAAGCATATTACTAATAACACCGAGAAATCAGTTTCAACCATTTGTGAGGATGACACCCTCTGCTGAGCATTTATAAAATGTAATGTATGATGAGTCTGCGATTCGCATAGCCATGAAAACTAATAATTCTTTCTGGATATGCCTCTGATAGGTATCTGTCAATCATTGATAGTGACGAGAAACACCTTCTATTCATGGCCACTCTTCAATCACTTGAAGCAATTGATGCTACTCTTGAATTTCTATATATACTCTACCGCAGATTCTAAAAACGTTAGTTGAGGCTAATCATCTCTTTCATATTCATAATCACAAATCCTTACGACAGTTGATAAGGCCAATCAACCCCTCAATACATCTTTTCATAGATCGTTGAGGCAGTCGATAAGATCAACGATCAACTTAATATACCTTATCATAAACCCTTGCGATTACCGATAAGGTCAATCGACCCCTTGCTATACGTTATCATAAATGGTATCGACCATTCATGACGGCCATAAACGCTTCAAAATATCCTTTCGAGATATGGATCATGAGTATGCTAGTTTTATCAAAACTTTTGAAAGGTTGAAGAGAGTACAACATATAGCAACCACTTAAAGTATATTAGAATCATATAAACCCTTTCATAAGCTTTTAACAATGAGAATTCGAGACCCAAAAGACCTTTAACAATCTCTTTTTAATCATTTATGGAAGGGTTTTATGGCTCCTTAATAAAAAGTTGAAAGGTTTTGTGATACGTTACACTTTCATAAGCCCTTTAAACATTTTTTATTCTACGATTTTTTTATAGTGTAATCCTCTGGTTCAATCGGCGGATGAACGTCAACAAAGAGCACGGATAACGACAAAGCACGATATATCTTCAAGGTTGATTTTCTTTCAGAAAGTTTTCCTTTTATCTCTTGATTGAAAACGTTAGAATGGTCGATCTCGATCGAAATCACCCGCGCAATCGTAGTCTTCCATTGAGAAATAGTTCAAAACGTTCTCTCGCTCAAAATGATGAGGTAAATGAAATACTACTGAACAATGTCTTTTGATCGTATTTGATGAAGATTGTTAAGCGATGCTACACTACACAAACACATGGTAGGGTTCGAAATCATGAAGAAAGTGTTCCGAATATTTTACCGGTACAATATCGAAGTATCTTTAACTGACTCGTAGTCGAACATCGATTTTAGAGAGTTTCGATTAATCGGGAACGACCAGCAAGGGTTACTTCGGCATATCAGAAAACTGCAAAAATGAATCAAAATCTATCGGAATCTAATAAACAAGACCATCAAATCGAAAGCGTAAGTTCTGTAATCGTTGCCAACCGTTCCTAGTATCTTTTATTGGATATTTGTGAAAGACGGGATCACCCATGTCTTTTGTCAGTGAGTAACCGAGCTTGAGTTAGGTACGTAGTCAAAATATTAAACTTATATATTGTTACCTAAGAAAAATAGACGAGCGGCATTTCCCTGTTTTCAGTCCTATTACATGTATTAAATATTGCGAGAATTCAATGGTAAGGCTGAAGACAGGAAAATGCAGCTCATCCATTATTTTCAGGCAACAATATATAAGCTTAATACTTTGAATAGGTACATGTACCTAACTCAAGCTGGGCTACTCACTAACAAGAGACATGCGTGATCTCCTCTTCTACAAATTTTCTCCTTTGATTCTAGTCGAATAAGTCAAATACACCTATTGAAGAACGTCTGGCCTGCGAGATAACAGTGTCCTATGCATCGACAACGACAGTCACTGCAGAAAAATCCAGCCGTGAAGAAATTATTGTGATGCAACGATATAGTACTGGTGAAACTTCGTTGGTGTATCGAGGATATTTAACCAAAGGCGGTAATCACGGATGTTAAGCCCCCCCCCCCCTCAAAAATTGATCTTGGCCCAGGAACGTTCGAATCGTGTAAAACTTACAGGATANGCAACCCAAATTTCTCGGTCCAGGTTCATGATATATCTTTAATTTTTTTTTGTTAGAAAGAGCATGTGCACATGGAGGGCACTGCAGAGTCCTTTTTTCTAAATCCTTACTTTTTTAGCGGAAAACAGAAATCACAATTTCAATGACTTCAAAGATCGCGAAAAAAAGGGGGGGTGTTGGAATAGAGTTCCTTTTTTATATAGTCATAAAGAACGGTTTTTGAAAAAAAGGGCTCTGCAGTGCCCTGCATCTTGACATGCTCTTTCAAACAAAAAAAAATTTAATACATCCTATGGAGCTGGACTGAGAAATTTGGGATGCGCTATTTTGAAAGTGCAAACTGAGAAAAACCGAAAAAGATTTTTTCGACCAATTTTTTCGATATTTCAGAATTTTTGAGGAAAATTCAGTTTTTTTGAGGAGGGCTTCCAGAAATCCTCAAAGTTTACTACAAAATAGAGGTTTTGGGTAAAAACCTATAATAATTCTGAAAGAGCGAAAAACGCGCTAACTTTTGATGCATTTATCCGAATTTCGAAATTTTTGAAAAAAATACAGTTTTTGTGAGAAGACTTACAAAAAAAGAGAATTGGGCTAAAAACCTATATCAATTCTGAAAGAGCGAAGAGCGAGCTATCTTCTGGTGGATCTATCTCAGTTTCGGAATTTTCCCAAAAATTGACTTTTTTTGGAGGGGGGGGGCTTAAGGATTAAAATAAATGAAAAATCATCACCTTCTCTAGAAACTTTTTCATTCAAATCCCAACGCCGGCCGACATCCAGTCTGTCATTAGCTTTCTATGTGCAAGGATTGATCGATAGCGTAATAAACCAATGTTGTGAATTGAAGTGTGTCCAAATAAATTCAAATGACGATGATCAGAAGCAGTTTCGCTTTACAGATATTCAAAAAGCGAATCCATGTCAAAAGTAAATTAGTTGATTTTTATGTGCACAAAGGAAATTTTAAGGTTTTTGTTTCAGATGTCGAAAAGAATATACTGATAAACTACTGCTGAATAATACTAAAAATACATTATTAGTTCATGTGAGTTCAAGTTTAATATCGAATATATTCAGCAGATCACATTTACTATTTTAGAGAAACAAGAAATCTTCTCGAAATCATGATGAATCCAACAATTTTGGGAAGCCATCATCTGCAGGTAAATCTAATTTGATTGATTGTAGCCAAAGCAGTGTTTTGTCTACTTGATTTGATAGATGATCAGATCGAAGAAAAAGAGTCAGCCAACAAACATCTACAGCAGAAGAAAGTAAATGAATCGTGATTTCCATATGAAACATGTTAAGATTTCATTCTCAATGCACAGGCTTCGAAATATAAAAGCCCGACATCGGCGGACGTGTCTCACGTTCACCATACAGGTTTTTGAAAATAATCGGAAATCATTCTGAAGATCTTCTCATAGTCACATCAATATTTAGAGACAATGATACCAATTAATCCTAATCTTCTGGAGCCAGACAAATCAGCAGAAAGTACAACAATCCAATCGAGTTTAATACATATGAAAGAAACCGCGGATGTTCCAACTATTCAAGCAACAGATATGGATAATAAATTCTGAAACTTAAAGTCCTATAAAATATTCTTTTTTTTTAGGTCAAACATCGACAGAAAAATCTGAAGACAACCCACAAGTTTCGAATGAAACTGAGGCAAGCACTACCACCAGTGGCGGAATAGATGTTGCGCGACTTATGCAAATGCTCACAGATCATTTCAAACAAAGTATGCTGTATATGAATTTTATTCTCAATGACCATAGTTATTTTCGTATGATTCAGATATGAGATTACCCACACAACAAAATCAATCGTCGATAATGAAACGTCACACGAAGAGTGTGGAGAATTTCTGCTATATTCTCGAAAATCATCTTCCAATTTCAAATGAAGAACAACAAATCTTACGTGGTCTAATTAATTTTGGTTGTACTTTTGATGACATTAATTCGAAAGAATCCATTGAATTTCTTAAGAAAATTCTCAATGAAAAAATTATTTTAATTCTCTCGAAAACTAGTATGGAAAATTTATCAAAACCTATCCAAGATGAACCTCTTCTGGCCGCGATTTATGTCATTGATTCATCAGAGAAAAATTCATTCGATTCGAAATTTTATCGAGGATCTTTTTCTAATATCACCAGATTCTGTAAAAAACTCGAAAATGATCTTCAATTACTGACTTATGACTTAACAAGTATCAGTTCGATCCCTGCAGATTATGTTGGAATGAGTACGTTGAATTATGTTCAAGCATTGAAAGATATTCTCTTAGAAGCCGATGAGAAACGAAACCTGAAAAAAGAAATGATCGATTTCTGTCGTGAAGAGTATGCTGGAAATATGATTCAATTAAAATTAATCGATGAATTTGAAAATGATTTTAAACCAGATGATGCTATTTATTGGTACTTACGGCACGAAACCTTTTTATACAAGATGATGACACGAGCGTTTCGAGTCTTGGATCCAGATATTTTATTTAAACTTCGATATTTTATTCAACAACTTCACTGTCAATTAAAATCGTCTATTAGCACAAGTGCATTAACTGTTCATCGAACACTTCGGGTTCAAAAGGAACTTTTCGATAAGATGAAAAGAAACCAGGGCACATTATTATCATTTAATGAATTTCTTTTGGCCAATAAAAACCAATCAGAAATCGAGCCTTCTCTCATGAATATAAATTCGAAGTTGGTTCATTTTCGGATTTCTTTAGGAAAAGATGTTTCTCGACATGAAATTGCAACAAAACTAAATGAAGTTCTTCTGACAGTTGGAACAATATTCCGTGTCGATAAAGTTGAATCGATTGATGAAGAAACATTTACTGCTGAATTAACGACTAATGATGACATTCTTAAAGCTGGTCATCTGGTAACAAAAAGTTTACGTGATGCTGTACAAGCTCCTTTTCCATTAGTACGCATGGTGAAATTGATGAAACAGAGAGAATTAACGGGCTATATAGAATATTTTTGTTCCATGTTAATCGATGATCCAGAAGCTATGGGAGTTGAAACAACAAATTTAACTCTTGGGGGATCACTTCATTCTCTAGGAACCTATTACTATGAAAGAAAGCAATACGAACAAGCATTAAATCATCTTCGAAATGCTTTAAAAGTTTATTTACGTGTTTTACCTGATGACAATGTGAAATTAACACCAACTTATAACAATATTGGAAGTATCTATCATAAGTAAGGTTTGAATGAACAAGCATTAGAATATCATCGAAAGGCCTATGAAATTCAAAAGAGCGCGACCGATCCAGATATGGATTCAGTCGCTGCTTATGCAGGTAACGTTGCCTCGGTTCTTATGAAACTTAGTAGATACAAGGAAGCCGTTAGCTATCTTGAACTTGGTTTACAAATTAAACGAAAACTTCATCCGAATAATGATCATCCTGATCTAGCTGCAAACTACCATAATCTTGCTGGTGCTCAATATCGGCTGCATCAATATTCGGAAGCATTAGAAAATTATCAAAAATGTCTTGATATTGAACTCAAATGTCATCCAAGTAACCATCCAACGGTTGCAGTAACCTATTACAACATGGCAACAGCATTAGAAGAACTCGGACAATTTCAAGAAGCAAAGGAAGCAGTGGAAAAAGCCATTACACGTTTACTTTTAACTAGCAAAGCAGACGATGAAGATTTACAGATGAATAGAAAATATCTTCAACGTTTAGAACAAAAAATTTGGATGAAGAGTTTATTTACCACAACATAAACTGACAAAAACTAGAAATAGTTATCAGAGATATCTTGCGTATTTGTGCGATTTTCATTCATCGATTCATTTTGATAAATATTTCATTCAGAATTTTTGAAGAATATTTACTCCTGATTTTAGATCAATCGATTGATTTTCGATTTCAATTGAGAATGAGTTTAGTTCGCTTATCTCGACGACGAGAACCAGTGAATCCTCGATCATCTCTTATTCTCGATAACAGAACAACAGTAAACTTCTTTTTCGTATCGATGAACAAGATGAATAAAATGATTTCTAGTTCAATCAATTCAAACAAGTACTACCGATCCATGAAGAACGTCGTCCCCTTGAAAACAAGTTTCACTATCCGAACTTAACTGATTGGTTTGTTCATCTTTCTCATCGTCGTTGATTTCATTTTAATATCTAGGCATTATTGGCTACCAAAATCGGCAAAGAAGAAGACTCATTCAGTCGAATCACCGAAAAGATTCACGAGTAAGTATTTATACATTCTTGTTCGGAGATGTTCATGTTTCCTATGGAACGGCTCTATCCATTTCAGAATTACATTCTTCAACGGAAAGCAGCAAGTAAATTTTTTTCGAACGACAAACCCATATTTTAATTTATCCCTTTGCATTCACAAACCTCTTTTAATTAATAAGATTCTTTCAGAATTTCTAATCGATCAATGGATATTTTTGACTGTTGTAGAGAAATATTGAATCCTAACCGCTGTCGAATTTCATCTGCAGTTCTGGCTCGTGTAAGTTATTTCTTTCGAAACAATACTACGCAATGTTTGTTTACATTTTATTTTCTCGTTCTACTCTAGATTTCTTTGTCAAACCAGAATCAATACAGAGTTGAATCTACATACCCAGAAGTGAGACAGAATTTCTCTAAATATTCAAAGACTTTTCGAAAGCAAGAGTTGTAACTTTTTATAGAATATTTTGATTGGACCAAGAACTTTAGATAAACAATGTTTTTGTATCATAACTATGAGATATCGATCGGATCCAACTTTACCTTCTATAGCTCATAATTCAAGACGTGATGAAGTGACGATTTTTCAAGTACTTAATAATGCTTCTAATTGGATTGTGTTTAAAGGCTTTCTTAAGATGCATGGTAAATTTGTTAATCGTTTTATTTTCTTCTGAACATTCAATTTCTTGTTTCAGACTCCTTTACCTTTAAAACCCAACGCTCAGAAGATGATCGTTTTCATTTGAAACTTGAAATTAATGGTGCTCTTGATACGACGATTTCAGCGTGTTGTGAACACCTGTATCGTGATGGAGGCCGCATTGACGACGGCGATAGTTCATTTTGGATAGAAACTGTTGAACAATATACATCATGTGCGAAGTAGGTGAAAAAAAAATATCAAAAGAATATTCACAGAAAATTTCAGATGTCATGACACCATAGATATGTCACAAACACCTCAAGGTGAAAAAAGGATTCCTACTAAGGTAAGATTCTCAAGAAAACGCGAGTCCAAAGGCACGAGTCCTATTGCTTTCATCACCATAAATGTCGCGTAAACTAACACTGTTCACCACTCATTCATAATTCTAAGCTACGTAAAGACTTTTTATGAGATGCTGAAATTCGCCGTAGCTTCGTAGGTGGAGTTTCAATTGTTCTGCCGTTAGATAAACTAGAATGAAAGCTAGACCAACACAAATTGTTAACGACTCGCAATGTTATTTATTCAGACTGCCACCAGTGAAGAAAGTGAAACAGACGAGGATCAGTCTGTTTGTAAGTATTCGAATCAGAGAACCGGTTCTTCCATCGGAAATCGCCAT
>OENT01001386.1:0-46089 GCA_900239685.1 Rotaria macrura | reverse complement strand
ATACACGAGAGGATTCTTCTTTGCTTTCGCCGAGAAAAGGGCTTTGTATCAGACCTTCTCTCGAACAAAGAAAAGTATTCGCCAAAAGGTTTGATACAAATTTGAAACTTTATATCAAAACATCGATTTAACTACCCAGGCAGACAAACATTTGGAGAAACGCGTTTAAACGCTCAATCGGGAACGCCGATTGAGAGTCACTAACGCTCACAAACGAAACGCAAGAAACACGTTTTTTCTGCGGAATTTTATCCTTCAGAGCGTGAAAACGGATAAAAACTCTAGCGCTGAGCGTTAAAGCCAAGGGGGAAACATGATACTTTTGTACTTTAAAGTACAGTAAAGTACGGTAAAGTACGGTAAAGTATCTTGAAGTACGGTAAAGTATCTTGAAGTACGGTAAAGTACCTCAAAGTATATTAAAGTATCTTGAAGTACGGTAAAGTACCTCAAAGTATATTAAAGTATCTTGAAGTACGGTAAAGTACCTCAAAGTATATTAAAGTATCTTAAAGTACATCAAAGTATATTAAAGTATCTTAAAGTACCTCAAAGTACGTTAAAGTATCTTAAAGTATGATGAAGTATCTTAAAGTACGTAAAGTATGAAGTATCATGTTTCCCCCTTGGTTAAAGCGCACAATTATTCGACAGCTTAAAAGCCAATGCGTTTAAACGATCAGTATTAGAGTTTTCATCTGTTTTCACGCTCCGAAAAATCAAATTCTGCAGAAAAAACGCGTTTCTTGCGTTTTGTTAATGAGCGTTAGTGACTCCCAATCGACGTTCTCGATCGAGCGTTTAAACGTGTTTTCCAAAATGTTTGTCTGCTTCGGTACTTCAATCTTCGTTTTTCAAATCCCATATATATGTATATTAGTGAATTGGAACTTTTGGTACTGTTGGCGCAAGAAAATAGATGAAAATACACCGAAACAAGTTTCGAGAAGCACTTTTTATTATACTCTATGCCAGTACTTCGCGGTAAAATTTTCCCAAATACGCTGTCTAATATTAAGGGACATGTGCGTTGTAGAAATATTCTTAAAAGTTTTTTCATTAGTGTGATTTTTTACTAAATAAGGCATCATGCATCTTTCTCTGCGTTTTGATAATAATAAACTCGTCAGCAAGGGGAATCATCTTTTGAAAGCTGATCTAGATTCGTAGGACATGGTTGTATTATGTTAAGGCTCAGTACTGCCCAGGAGGAAGGTTACGGTCCACTGTAAATTACCGTAACTTCACCCCAAACGGCCGTTTCCACGCCGTAATTACACCATAAACGACCATATTAATACCGTATTCCCTCATAAACCAGGTCCATGATTTACGACCGTATTCTCACCATACTTTTGCCATATTTGTATCGTATATCGATCAGATACGGCCGTAGTTTCGTTACAATACGGTCGTAAATCATGGGCCAGGTTTACGGCCGTATACGCGCCGTATTGTACCGTAAACGGCCGTATAAGTACCGTATACTTTCACCTGGGATAGCTCGTAATATAGTTTTTATGCGTGTTTTTAAAATTTTCATAGTAAAAGGTCTTACATGATTATTTCTAGAACTATAGAGTTTATTATCACGAACTAAGTGAAAATTTATTGAGAAAAATGAAACACAAAAAAAATGTTTTTGATTTTAGTTTCAATTCAATTTCTGTTCATGCATCATATGACCAAATTTTATATTACCAAACAGCCATCCGTCTAGTTTTACCTCATAAGCTAGGAATTAAGTTTTACAATTGTTTTGTTTTTCACTCGACACTGTTTTAGCGTCAAATTTCCCATCTTTTGTTGTTACCGTCTCGTGAAATGTTGCATTTCCTTTCATTGTGCCTTGAGTTTTGGTTTAATTTTTTTCAAATGTGCAATATTTTTACTATCGTACAACTATAATTTTCCGTCTTGATTTTTGTCAGATTAATAAGATCTAATACACTGAAATAAATTATCAACCCACACCCACACAACGCTTATAAACATCTTTTCGAATTTCTAGGATATAATTCCTATATTTATTAGCATCCCTAATTAAATTTCATATGTCTCATATCGATTAAAACTGTAAGTCAACAATGCATCTTTTAATCATAGAAACAACACTATACTACAGGACAATGACTTATATAATAATCAATCCTTGTGTTTAATAGACTTCAGAAGCGCCTCCACAGTAAAAAGAACGAACAGTATTTGATCTGATTGAGTTTGTTCAAGTATCGGTTTAAATATTTCATGCGAAAAATTCTCTTCTACATTTCGTCATAAACGTACATGTAAATTTCTTCTTGTCAGAAAGAAATAGAAAACTGAAATTAATACTGATTGTACAACTTCAGAAACTATATCAACCGTAAAAGTGTGAATGAAAATGAACAAGCCATTCACGATTTATTACGAAGTCATTTTGAAAATGTCCTTCCACAAAGTGAGTTACTGTCTATTTTATTGATAAAGATGATGTTATTTTACAGAAGAAATAATCATTACGGCAAAATAACTTTTTGGCAGCTGTTTGCAAATTCAGTTCTTTATCTTTTGTATACCACCGTTCTCCTTCAATATGCTTGCCCTGGGATAAAGTTGAAGTGCTGTGTTCTTGTACATAAAAGTCGTGAAGTATATGACATAGAACGTTGTATACGAAAGACCATAGAAAGAAAAAGATGATAACGAACGAGACATAAATTAGTAGCACGTTTGACGTTGTATGTAACTGACAGTTCATTATTTTTTTTCTTTTCTTCGACTTGTCCAAAAAATTCATTGTTTAGTACATCGGACTGTAAAGCATGAATTCTTCACATGCAGTACTCCACTCATAACTCAAGGACAGTAAGAGTCAAAGAACTGAGATTCGGTGTAGCATTGGGACACTAAAAGAGAAACATATAAAAACATTGTCGAAATCAGTTAAAGGAAACAAAAATGATTAGCCAAATATAACTAAAACTCAATGGTACCAAGAAGTTACAATCCCCTCATAGCCTTAAATCTTAACTCTATTGCATATATTCCTATCGCTTTTACCTTCTATCTCCAGGTTGATCGTTTCGGTCAGCAAATACTGCAGGAACCGGTAGCGGAACATACGAGCAGTATTCCAGTCGGTTCCAGCAGAAAAGAAAAGTAATTGTTTGGAATCAACCTGAAAAGGCCGAAAATTTTCTCGGCGGAGTTCTGCTCCCATGTTCCAGTGTTTTTCTGCGAGAAACCATCTGCACTTCTCGGCCTGGGACTATATCCTTGAACTTATATTCTGTCACCCATATTCCTGCAAGAGATAGGTAACTGCACCTTCGTAGTTCACGTTTTCTTCCAACAGAGTTGGACTGGAGTTGGAGTTGACGGCTTTTGAACTATGCAGTTCAACTCCTATTCATTGTATACTTTATGAAAACAAAGGAACCGATTGTGTAAACAGGTATACATGCGTATAGTATTTATGACGCAACTAAGAAATACTTGGATGAAGAAAATTAAATCACCAGGAAAGACATAGAAGGGGTAATAGATAGAAATAAAGATTTTGAAAACGATTATTAATTTGATTTGTTATTAGTGATCTGTTAACGTAATCGATATATCAAACACATTCTCCTGAATTTTTTCCTTGGAAAAATTTTCTCGATTAAGTTGGATTCAGTGTGGAATTTCAACAATACGAGCAAAGTTGGAGCTGGAGTGGCTTTACACAAACTCGAATTGCAGTTGCTCATCTGTTATCCTAGCATGTATATCCTTAAACCTATGTTGTTATATCTTTGCCTCTAACTCTGTATGTTCCTTCCATAATAATCCGTCCACTGGAAAAACCTTAGAAACTTTCCGATCTTGTTACCATGCAAAATAGTTTAGGGTGTGGGTTTGGGGTTATGGTATGATTCCATCTTCATCCATACCCACATCCATCGCATGTCAATAGATCAAGATGGAAATAGCAGAGTTATTTTTTATTTTCGATTTGTTGTATGTGGGCTTCGTGGCTCTTAAACTAAGATAAAAATGTCAATGCAAGCGAATGTTTTCTCTTGAAGATAATTCTATCTCAAGAAATACCCATATTTCACGGCGCGCTCGGAAAATTGATTATCTTGAGAGGGTAACATCCATTTATACTAAAACGTTTAGGACATTCGTTTTCTAAGTTTTTTGATACTTTTTATGTATTATCATTCCGAAAAATCCGTCATTTTCCCATAGTCACAACTCACAAATCCTCTTCTTTTTCAAAAATAATTCTTTATTTCTTCTTGTTAACAAACGAAGTAATAAACATATAGTGCTCCCGAACATATGAATCGATTTTTATGTAAATTGCATTTTAAAAAGTAGAGTCAAGTATTTCTTTTTTCTGTTCTGTTTGAAAAAATGTGAAACTTCATTTCACTTTCATTTAGCTCGGTAAAAAAGAAGTGAATGTGCATTACTTTAATCACTTGTGATGATCCTTCATGTTAGTAGTGATGACTGCATGCTAGTCAAATAGGAATAATAAGAGAATCGTTTGGTTCTACCAATCCAATGCAAACGTATTTGACGACAAAGAAAAAGACGAATGACAGCGTTATTCTGACTTTGAATCAGAGTACATAGAAGAAGCATTCCCAAGAAATGAAGAATATGTTCAACTAGATGATTAGGTTGTTGATTTAAAAAACAAAATTCAGTTCCAGAAAGATAAGGAAGACAATCGCACGTTACTCAAACATGAATCAGTTGACAGAAATAATTGTGTCCGCGATGAAAGATTTTCCTCCAATACCGAGCGTGCAGCAGCCAAATCTTTCATTCCCGATTGTGAATGACGCCATAAAAATGAAAGAATACGAAAAAACTCATCTGTTATTGCTAATCTAGCTGCACAAGGTAATTAAGAAGACTTTCTCTTTCATCTGTACTTCTCAGTACTTTATATTTCTTTCTTCTAGTTATTTTAATCGAAGGTGGGCTACTACACAAAGAATTCGATGAACGAAGAATGGCTGAAATGCTCATGAATTGTAGAGAGAGCGAAGGCGAAATATTCAACTGTGCTGTTCGTCTATACTCAGCTGACTC
The DNA here is from genome assembly GCA_900239685.1 of Rotaria macrura. NCBI lineage: Eukaryota > Metazoa > Rotifera > Eurotatoria > Philodinida > Philodinidae > Rotaria > Rotaria macrura. The sequence goes on along the minus strand of OENT01001386.1, from coordinate 41,016 downwards.
ATTTCTCTTCACTGTATTAAATGAGAGTTAAAGAAGTGGGGATGTCAGTAAGGAAGATACATTGGGCCCAATCACTTGGCTATTGAATAGTCACATTGCTAAGAATGGTTCAATATATATAATGAAGAGTTTTTTTTGTCTATCGTGGTGCAACTCTGAGTTAGGAACTGATTGGCGAGTATATGAAAGCACTTGGGAAAAAATTGTTTGGACAAGTTTTACTTCCAGGTCAAAAAATCGCTCAGTAGCTGAAATGTTTCGTGGAAATGTACTGTTTACCATTAAAATTTAGGAAGGTTCTTTTGCACGTAGACGTGATATTTCGTCGATCTCATTATTCCCGTATGAAGAGGACGTACTTTTAATGGATAATTATGTATTTGAAGACGGAAAAGTTGAACATAATAAAACAACAAATCATGGAAAATATTTTATTTATATGATAGGAGATAGGTTCTGAGTTTTGACTGATCGCTACGTAAAAAATAAATAAAATGGAGCTTTCACTATTTTTATACATTCATTTTTAAAATGAGAGCAACAATAAACATTGAGTCTGAAGATTGAGGGTGTGGGTGTGATCTGAACGTAAACACCCACACCCAAAATATGATTTCTAAAATAGTAGTAGAATATCGTCTGTTGCTTGGATGGACATCATGTGCTAGTTTAATTTCAATCATTTTATATTCATTCGAAAGAGAAATACACCTTACATACAAAAGAGCATGATACAAAAGTGTGAAAAAAGCAGTAGGATCGATTTATTTTTGGGACTGATTCACCTATATAATGAAAGTTGAAGAAATAGTGACATAAATGATTTTTTAGAGCGAATCTCGCTCTAGCAAATGCTATATTACTCGAAAAGATTACTATAGCTTATTGTGGAAAAACTGAGCAGATACTGACGTACCAAATTTTTTTCAAAGCCTGCTGAGGATGCATTCAGTGTATACTTCCATAACTATTGATAGGTAGGTCAGAATGAGCTAAACATATTGAATCTGTAGGTTTCTCACCTTGCTCTTTCGTTGCCATTCATAAAATAGAGAGGTAAGATATTCCTCGACAGTATGGCCACGTTCGATTTTCTCATGAACCGTCTGTTAATAGAATGAACTCGAATTCATAATAAGAATCACGAATCAAAACAGTGTCTAAGCAAGACGTAAACCAAGAAATAGAATCACTAATTCAAAAGAAAAACATTCTTTTTCCTTGAAATGTCATCAGCATAAAACATTGTCATAAAACAAAACATTTCACATTCATTATGATGATCGTTCAATTGTTAGTTTTCATGAATTATATGTTGTCCGGTATGTATTCTCGATATGTTTTATTTTATTCGTCATCCACTGTGTATGAGTACAAATTATGGACTATTTTTAATCTAAAGCTTGTATGACTTATTATAGACAATCAATAAAAGTCTATCATTAATGAAGATTTCGAATGATTTTGTTCATCTCGTTGCTTCCAATATTTTCGAATTCGTTCGATCTTTGATTGAAATCTCGTTTTCTTTCAATATCAAGTATTCGATGTATTAATAACTTATCCGTAAAAATATTATTCACATTCATCGTTGCTATTGTTCTTGATAAAACGAGAATTTTCGTCATTGAACGACCTGCAAGTAGGTTCAAACCTTGTTTGCTTAATGAACGTCTAATGAAAATTGCTGCTTCATAGATACATTTAGTAGTCTGATTACGAACAGAACCAGTAATAAGAAGAAGATCTTCATGCATAGAAATAATATCATCTGAAGTACTTGTCATTTCATTGTATATCAGTAAACCTGATTTAGATAGTCGTCTATCAGTAAAGATGATATTAGCTATAGGATTATTGTTATTGGATTTTTGAAAAGTTCGAATATTTGGTAAAATACGTAAAGCCAAGCGTATACCTATGGATCAAACAATAGAATCAATAATAGTAGGAATGTTTAGCAAACGACTAATGCAATACTTATTTCAAGCCATAGAACATCCCACAAGGAATATGTATTTAAAATTTCAAGTAATTTTACTTTCGAAATAAAAAAGGCAGTGACATTCGTTAAACATTTTGCAGTCGATTCAAATTTTTCTCCATTACTAATAAGAAAACCATAGAGACCAATACAATCACCTGAACTGTAGGAATAACGACGATGAACTCGTTCAGATGTAACTGGATGCAATTGACAATATCTATCAAATGTTTCATTGAAAAGTTCATCAAAATTTTCTTCCGATTGTACATGATCACGATAGTATTGATGAATATCATCATCAACTATTGTCGAATGATCGATGAATTTCTCATTTGTTGGAGTTGTTATTAAATGATGCCATCTCATATAGAAACCATCTTCGAATGCAATGCGAACACCTGCTGTCGACATCAATTGATCATGATTTGATAGATTTTTGTATAAACCAGGTTTCATATTTACAAGTTTCGTATCTTTGTTCAGACTATTCGATGAAAAACAATGCAAACGAAAAATGACAATAGCGTCAATATTACTCGATAGATTGATTTTCGATAACCGAATCATTTTCTAGAGAAATGCTAGATTGTTTTTCCGATGATCTAACAGATAAAATAGCATTGCCATTTAATTCAAACGATTCTTCTACAAGGATAGACAAATAAATGTTGAGAATTATTTTGAGAGTAAAAACATTTTCTAATGAATGACTATTGAAAAACAACTCTAAATTTGTGTTTCATTATTTTTAACAACAATAGCAAATAACTGAGAAATAAATATTCCATAATGAGGAGGGAACTCTCAACAAAACGAAGATTATTTATAAAGGGGAAGACAATTAATCATAAGTTTCTTTGTTGTCATTAACACATTCATAGTCACAATATTCGAGATGTGTATGAACATAGAAGCAAGAATCATTGTAGATCATTTTGGTTCTGTTTATATTTGGAATGAAAATCGATTTTCATTGCCTTTGCTCATCCGTTCAAAAGTTCCCAGTATTTACGGTATTACGTTCTGAACTAAATTGAATCGTGAAATATGTATACTTTAGTTTTAACAATCCTATTTTATAAATTAAATGCATAAAAGCATCACTTGAGAATAAGGATTGAAAAATCCTACTATTCTTTGATTGTACAGGTGAAAAAAAAAGAGGCGAACTTATGAGAATAATCTTACAAGATATTGAATCGAACTCAAAATTCAGTAAATCTCATATATTAAGTGAGAATAACTTTTAAGGGTATCCCATTCTCCCCCTCCTCCTACCTAGACCGATCGAGCTGAATCTTTTAACGTGGATACTAGAAGATATTCTCGTTTATTTCCGTTTTTGAGCTGCCTAACTCGATTTGTATCCGATGATCCTGTATGTATTTTTCTCATAAAAACTCAGTTTTACCTCCTTAATGTGACTCACAGTATTTCAAAAAAATGTTGTTATTTCACATACTATATCTGTGGTGAAAATTTCAGTACGATCAGGTTTACCTACTTCGAGACTCGAACATCATCAAAAAAGAGGGATGGGATTTGCTACTCTTAAGACTCATACTCAGTATTTTATTAAAAGTAATATTTTTTTTCGATATGGTAATAGATTGACAATTTCGATTGGTTGTATCAATTCCAGTTTTTGATATAAATTGATGATGTTCTGATGAATACTGAACATGTTTAAAACTACTTGGACTTGATGCATATGATGGTATTGTCGTCAATGTTGTTTCTCTTGTGCGATTGATTTCTTTCCAACGTATTTCATTATGATATGGATCAAGTTTCCATTCGTCGATAATTCCGTTAACCAATAGATAAATACCATGAAATTTCTCATTTTTATGCCATAGAAAATCATGCCAAGAAATGGTTTGTGGATGTAATAAGAATTCATTTGCAAAACGTTCTCTATTCTCATCCGGTAGAGCTCGAAGAAGTTTCTCTTCTATTTCGTGTATTTGAACAATTAGTTAATTGTTCATTCGAAAATAGCCAAACTAAATTATGAATAGCCATCATAGATGAAGCAGGTGGCATAGTGGATGGAATATGAAGATACACATGCATCATTTTCAATGATCGTTCACGTAAATTACAATCATCACTATCGAGTACTCCTCGTGAACGTATTTGAGCTATACCCTGTTTAGCTGTGTTGTATAGAAGACTTAGAGCATGATGTGTTTTTATACTAATGACAGTGCCCGGATGATCATCTTGCATTTGAAATACATCATTTAAAATGTTTTTTATATGTTGAAGTGAAAGTTCACGCAGACGAATACGAATAATTTCTGAAAAGAATTAGATTTTATCGTGTCTATAAATAGTTTCATTGTAACGTATGCTGACAATTTATCTGCTCAAAAAAGTCCTTGTTTTTTCATTTTAGTATGGGCTCAGAAAATCGATTAAGAAATATTCAAAAATCGATGAGGGTTTATTATCAGATTTATGATGCAATATGCAAATGGAGTTACCTCAGAAAAATGTTCATAATAATAATAATACAATTTCTATCGGCGACATTCATGTCTAGAAACCCAAAGTCCCCTATCTGTCAGTAGCAATTGGTCATACTGCTGACGAAAAAGACAGTGATGATTGAACTAAGTGTTACAGACAGGCGAATTTCGATCTCTAGCATCTTATCAAAAGTATATTCATGGGTAAGATATTCGTGCGTTGTAAGTATCAGAAATCTGACAAATCTAGAGAATCGATTCAGATTCATGCTAGTTGTTAATTTTTCTGTTTCTTAATGGATGCCTTTTGCCATCCCAATCATCGATGAGCACAATATGAGGCTTCCTTTTCTCTACTTTCTCAAGTGAAGAGCACTTGTCAATGTAAACTATACATACTGAGAGGAAGAGCAACTTTGAAAAATCTCCACGGCGTTATTAAAGCCCTGGGACTTAGTGCGAGCGCATATGCAACATAGACGGCTTCGACAGTTGAAATTTAATATTTCAAACCAAGGCCTTACTACAATGGATTCGAACTATGTTAACTTATTACTTTCAGATATCCAAAAAACTCAACGATATAAAAATTCTATTACGATGAAATGATCTGAAGAACGATGCGTTATAGAATGTTTCCTAAATTTTTCTAAACGATATGGAAACTATCACACTACTACTATTTCATGTTTTAAAGAGAATTTACCATTGTCTGTTAGTCGATGTATGATTTTAAGTAATTGTTCTTCGGAAGAAATATATGCTTGTCCAGTATCATAACTTATCGTTACATATCGATTAAGCATATAATCAACGAATAATTGAAGAGGTTCAATAAGAAATAAACATAAAATAATACATTCAATTAAACTTAAACTTTTGAGGATATAAAAATTAGTACATAAATGTTTTGATGTTCCAATTATAAAAATTATAAAATAAAGAATACAACTGAAGAACCGACATGTTACAGCAAATAGATAGAGAACAATCCAGATGGCGATTAAAATATAACATTTTCTATTTTCATGTTGACAACATCAATAATAGATTAGAATATAATCAAATAAAAGTAATACAATAGATACAATTTCTAATGTTAAATTTAATTAAATTAAAACTTTATTCGATAGTTGATAACAAAGATTTGTATGAAGTTGATAAATGAGAATAATGCATTCAAGCATCATAATAAAAAATGAAATTGGTAAACATTCAAATAACTTTCTAAATAATANTACGTATGATATTCAACAATGATCTCAATCGGCTTTTGCCAATAATATGAGCTTTAATGATTTTCAAATCTATAAATTTCTTTGATGTATCCATTGTTCTATCGCATAGAGAATTTAATGTATGAAGACCATACGATGACAATTGACCATTGTAAAAATTTAACCAAAAATGTGTTTTCTGCAATCTGAAAATAATGGACAATATCTATCGGGTGTACATCGTGTGATAAGTTGAACAATGTGAAATATAAATTAATCGATATTTCATGAACTATTTATCAAAGTTTCTCGTTTAAATTTACTTAACAATGAAATCCTTGGTCAAAATTTACTAGAACAAGAAACGACGATCGAACTCGTCATAAACATGGGTGGAAACGAATACCATTACCATGCCTGTTGAGATGGGCAAGTGCAAAGGACAGCAGTCAATTATGAACTATTTTTTTGACATTAGTTTTCGAATCGTTCCATGTTCGGAATTCAAGGACGAAAAGTTTGTACAAAACTAACCTTAAAATTCGAACTCGACAATCTTCAAACGCTTGTTTGAATTCAAATTTTGATATAGGTATTGCAACATTAGGTTTGACAATGATCACATTGTACTTTAACAATATGACGACGTGTAAATAAATTATCGGACATGGATCTTTCTTTTTTTTTCATTGAACGGCGATTGTATATCATTTGTTTTTAGTACAAATGACCAATCAGCTGTAGCTAAAGTCGGATTCTTTTTTAATTCCTTAATTATTTGAATCACCGTTTGCTTTGTTAATTCGGATGTTTGATCCAATCGTAGGACATGAACAATATTTGGTATAGTTAAAGGATTAACTAAAACAATAAAAGAAAAATGACTGTTTCGATCCATCATAGATTTATAATATTCAACATAGATCTTCGACTTTCAATATATCTTAATACATATTTACGAATCTGTTTATTTACTGAAAGCTAATTGCAATTATAATTGAATAGTCTAGTGTCATACAGCTAGAGCCCTGCTGGTTATAAAAATTTTTACAGGGCATGTTACAGGGTACCAGTAGTGTAACCTGTGAACCTCTAACTAGTATTATGTAATAGATGTTGCCGACTTCTTTCCAGAATTATTTGATAAGAAAAGACTGAAACTGATAGTGAATTAAAAATCAATTTAGATTGGTCTCAAATGCATTCAATAGAAATAATAGATATGTGTTTTATGAACATCTACAATTAATTCTATTGTACATATATTACTTTTGTGATTTTCAGTTTTCTGATTTTTATTCTTTTGTCCATTATTATAATTACTTTATCTTCGGGAAGGAAAAGGCAGGTTGTACTATCGATAGCATGCTCTAGCATATGTTCTTAAGACGATCATTATGAATAATTCATATTAGAAATTCCTGCGAGTTCGGCTATATCAACGCGTGTTTTTAGCTCATCAGGTCGAATATTAGACAAAATAAGACAATTTTTAAATCCCTATAATGTTGATAATATTTTAATGATGAGAAATTTTCGAAATGAATGAATTCGTGTTTTTTACTTTGTGATTGAAAAAAATTGAATGAAATTGTGTAATATAATGATGTGAAAGTTCGAATTTTTCTTAATTGTAAAAAACTACAGGTCAGGACAGGTTACAGATTGGCAGAATTTTGTAACCTCAAGTCCTTCACCTGTACTTGTTGCCCGAGTTCTAACTACAATATAAAAGAGATCGAACAATTCATTGTTTTTATTTACAATATCAACTTTTTTTTAATCGCATTCGAAGCTCACTTGAATAAATAAAGACGAATCAGCATTCGTCTCATTATTTTTCTGAAGTTCCGATTTTCAGTTCGTTTAGGATTTTTGATCATGTAAGATAAAACAAAACTCCTACAGTAAGTAATTCGCCTAAGACCAATCAGTTTACTATCGAATGAATGCTAAAATATACTACAAATAAAACTGTTCAACGAGACGAGAAATATTAAATTGTTTGTCCTTAGTCAAAATGATGTAATACTACTTGAACCTTTGCTTGATACACTGTGAGTAGCACACGAGTTTATTTTTAATTTTGCCCAGCCAACAATTCCCTGACCGTGCTACATTTCAGAATAGAATTTATATTATTTCATCGACTGATTGTCCTTAATCACCATTGATAATATGTGAGTCACAATGCATCTAGTCTGTGAAAAAATAATTTTTTCTCTATCACGCAACATTGTCAACTACGCCGTACTTTATTATTAAATTAAGTGTTATCATAGATACTATCAAAATTTATGAGAATTATTGCTAAGCTATACCATGTCAAAGTTCCTTGATGGAAGTAATATCATATTCGAAACATTGTCGAATACATATTAATACACATTAGTTAACATGCTCTGATTGAGATTGACTCCACTATTACTCTTAATGAAATAAGATGACATGTGAACGAAGTCTTCTATATTTGCAACGAAATCTTGAATTACTTTTATATGGATACAAGTATTCGAGGTATAGACAAGTCAACATTCAATTTCACTTCTATATAGAAAAGAAACTTGAATAGGGTCTATTCATTGATTGACACAAAAGTTTCCATTAAAATCTTCCAAATATATAGATATGATAATTTAGATGATTTCAATCGTTGACAGAGAAATCTGAAACATGTTCGTGACGTTATGGATGAAATTCTTGCCAAGAATAGCTTTGATTTCTGTAAGATTATTTATACGTGTTTGAACTAGAAAGTGATTCTTTCATTGGCCATTACGATATTTTTGTAACCATTGTCTTAGCGACAATATATTTCTTGATTTGATAATTAATAGTGAAATATCAATGCTGAATAATAGGTTTCAGAAATTTTCATTCGTGATGAATAGTATTCATCGACCATGATCATACTCATGTGTAATATTTACTTATTGATGTTTCCGGATGTTACCATGTGTCGAAAAGCTCACCGATAATTATCATATTATACTTGAATTTAGTTTTCTTCGTGTTTCTTTATCACAATTTTGAAAAAACGTTGAAATTCATTCATACGATGTTAATGCAGATACAATCCAATCGAGAAACAAATGCTTTATCGAGCTTCTTTTCTCTTCCGTATGGGTCATCGACATTTTTTTACTAAAATTTCTCGTACAAATTTTAACTCGCATTCTACACGAGTTGTATATGTTTATGCTTTACTGTTCGTTGGAATTTATTATGGATTCAATTTTAAATTGATATTGATTAATAATCTATTCTCGACAAAGAGAACCAATGTATCCTTTTACTTGTCCAGAAAAAACTTAAATACTATAGTCGCGCAAAAAGAAATTTTTTATCCTCGTTTTCTATTTTCCTCATATGCATTAATAATTAAAGAAATACGATTTTACATTCATTGGAGACATCAATAATTTATTTGTTTTCTTTCTTGAATCAATCTAAAAGTATGATGATTAAATGATAAGCTAAACATTGTATCAATCGCTGTAGTCTCTTGCTAGTTGAACAGGACACTTAAAAGTTTTGATTTCGAGAGAAATCAGTCTCCTCAATGATATACATTCAAACGACTAATAATTGAACATTATAGATAAATTGATTTATATATTGAATTATTTCCGTGAATTCTCGTATTATTATTCGTTTGGAAATAGAAGAGATCTTAAAATTATTGGAATAATAACTGTTGATAAGAAGAAGATAGACTACTGTAGTTTTTACCAATCGAAAGAGAAAAATTCTTGAGCTACGTTTCTTTGCTAAAATTGTATTAGTCGACAATTCCCTGACCGTCATCCGTAGCTCTAGATGACGTCAAAATATAAAAATTTCAAGAATATTTAGATCATAATATTAATACGATTGGAATTCAACAATAAAAAGCATCATACAACTCAGCATGATGAATTGCAATGCCTCACACATCTCCCTTTGCAAAATATTCTTTTCCAGGCGATTCCAGATGAATTAGGGGAAAGCGTAGATCTCAGGTAAATCCTCATAATTCTCGAAGCGAATAAGCTAGAAAGTTGCGCATTGTGTAGAACGAAAGATGACATTTTTCTCCATAGTAAGATTATGTTAATAATAAAATTCAAATCACAAAACCTTTCTGAATATTTCAATAAATAAATAAATAAATGTCAATCGAGAATTAATACCTACATGTAATTAGTAACCAATCAAATATCAGCGAAGTAATGTAGTTCAAGAACTCTTTTTTTTTAATGCTAAAAATCACAGCATTCTACATTCTTCCTATCAAAGGCTATTCTAATTTACTCTTTTCTTTTTGATGAATACGAAACTGGACAGAATTAAAGACTGTCAGATTGTCTTTGTTTCATTTTATCCAATTGATGTCGTACTCATCGAAAAGTCTATGCAGAAAATGATTGTATTTATTGCTCTTTGAATCTAATTGATTCTGGATCAAGTAGTATGAATCGATTTTACATGTATTTTCACGATTCATGACGCATTTTGAGTTGAAAAGAGTCAATGAATTTCCATATTCTTATCATTCGAACATGGTGTTATGCCACAACTGTTATAATCATCTTTTGTGCGATGCTCTAGATTCACACAAAATCAAATTTCCTTTTTCATAAAGAATAATAAGAATAATAATAGTATGTTAACAATGTGATATTGTTTTCATTTTCCATTGAAATGAAGACTAGTGAGAGTTGCTTGATTTCCTCTAATTTAATTCTAGAAACGTTTTTCACCATCTACGATCATTGTTCTATATCCAATCGTACACCTGTGCTAGTCAACAAAGTTCTTGGTTACAGTTATAAATGGAGTCCTTAACATAAAATAGTGTTTGACTCGAATACTTTTGTCTCTATGATTTGCATTGTCAACTGATTCTAATCGATTTTACTCGTATGTAAAGGTAGATTTAAGATAATTTAGTTTTATTCGTTTTTTAAGTATTTTTTAAATAAAGATACATGTATTTGAATCAAACTAGTTCTATTAACTTCAAAGGAATTTGAATTATTTTTCATGATGAATTTGTCTTATTTTAATCATTTCAATGAGTATATTCTACAAGACAGGATTGCATTTCATCTTGTTCATTGATGTGTAACAGAAAAAAAGAACTATTTTCATACGGAAAACCAGTATTGACTATAAAAAAATAGTAATATTTAAAATTAACTGATTCTATTTCAACCCATAGATTTCTTAATCGATTTGGCAATGTTAATTGTATTTTACATTATGAGCTTTACGTATAAGAAATGAATTTATGAGATGTTGAATTACACTACTGATTCTGAAATTCTGGAAAATGGTCAAAAAATTGTGAGGGAAAGAAAACCCATTCTATATGTCTGGTATTCAACTGTTCAGTAATACCAAAATATCCAAAAGAAAAATTAACTGCACATGCCATCAATAGTAAAAGTGGTAAAAACGTGACATATTCTCAGTGATATCTTAGATAAGGGTTTGTTTTAATATCGAAGAATCTACTTTCAATAGTGCACTACAATCGAGCTTACGATGATAATTTTCATTTCCAAGAGAAACTTCAATATTTGACATCGACCAATTGATCATGAACACTTTTCCCCTGGCATTGAGCAGTAGAAAATATATCGTCGAATTCGAACATGAATAATAATTTGCGTACCCCGTATTGACCCATGTTTAAAACACTCTAGCTTAATACTACGAACAACAAAATTAGATTAGCTTTTTCTGTGAATGAAGCTTATTTTATAAATTTGAATAATTCAAAACATAAGATCTAATACAATCAAACATATTCTTGAAGCTTTTTACTTTCGTATGGTTTTTGTTAATATGTTTACAGTACAGACTTCGTTCTACTTAGCAAGTTAAATCGTGATGTCACTACGATAATTTTGTTCTCAGGCTACATCGAAAAGGAAATTGATGTAGAGCTTTTACATCCATCGTTTTCATAATCAAATACGACATGTAGCGTATAAACTTGTGCTCGAAATCTAGTACTTGAATGATAAAATAAATGCTAAGTGAAAAATCAAGTTCGTCGACTAGTCTCGTACTATCGTATCAAAATCAGAATTCATTGGTATTATTTACTACATACTTATCTTTGATTTTAATCGTGTTGTTTCTTCTACGAAGTATCTTTTTTCTCATATCACATTCGAATATCATGTATCAAGTTCTGCTATCAATGTCGTATTATTTGATCCATTCCTTTCTTTCGTACTCGAAAGCAATTTTATAATCGTTCGTATAAGTATCAGTTATAAGTTTACTTAAATCTAATCAATCGAAAAACATTTCTTTCCTATTTTATATGAACTGATATGGGATCTATCACCGGCATATGTTCGTATCGACCATACTACTTTAATCAATAAAAAGATGTTTATCGTAAAAATGGATTCATATTTACATAAATAACATATGATTCATTTATACAATTATGCTAAAAACGTCTATCGATAGTCTTTAAAGAAAATATAATCGTAATAAAAGTTTTCATTTAAAAAACTATCTTACAATTGAAGCATTATACTACTTCTTTTCAAGCAAACATCGACATCATTTTTATCTAATCATAAAAGATATGACCAGAAAAAAAAATTGTCAATATTATCTTACTTAAAATTTTCATCAGTTTTTGTTCTCTCGAATTTTTTCTTTCTTAATCGTTCAGTCGACAGTATCTAGAGAGATTTTCCATTAATCTCGTTGTTGAAAACAAACAGAGAAAGAAGAAAGATGATAGATAGACAGACAGAAAGAAGGAAAGAAAGAAATAGGAAGGTTGCATCTATATATAAGTTCCAACAAAAGTTTTATTTAATCATTACTGTACATCGATCGATGTCATCTATGACAGCAAGATTCAATCATAATATCATAAATGAAGTAAGTAAATGCAGAAATATGTTCGTATTTTCAATTCATTATAATCTTCTAAGTGTTAACTACTATTATGTTTTTCGATGTGCTCAATAGAATTTTAAAAAATTATTAAACTATTTTCAGACTTGAGACTATCCATATATATATTAATTAAGGTAACTGCGTTCGATGTGACTTAATGAAATTTTACATGGTTTTATACAATTATAATCTGCTGTCATTTCATTTTCTTTTAATAAAAAATTTCTAGTCGTAATGAATGATAAAAGAAAATGACGCTTAAGGAGGAATAGAGTTATCTTTGTGGAAAAAAAAACGACATAACCTAATCTCGAAAACCATAATGAATAGGATAGGCAACTGAATAATTAGTCATGTTCACTCATGATCATATTTTGCTCATTCATGAGTCATTGAAATCAATTTTGGTAAGTACCAAAAAATTCATATGATAAAGCATATTTGCATTTCTATTAACATAATCTTGGAATAGATCATTCTATATATTTCACTTGAATTTATAGTGTAGATTATATTATAGATCAACGTATTGGAACAACAAGAATTCACATTTATGGTCAATAGAAAATGCTTGTAGAATAAGAACATTTGACCAGTAACCAGAAGTTTTTTAATGAGAATTTTTCTGTTCATTATTAATATTAGACATTAGACATGCGACATTACTTACAGATTTGATAAATACCATATTATAATCTCACGAGAAATCTAAAAGAATTTAATATATTATCAATGAATAGTTGTTCTAAACTTTTACGACTAGTTGAAATCTACAATAATTGAATTCTTATTTTTAAGAAACGTATAATATTAAACAACAGTTTAACACTGTGTCGAGCTGATTATTTTACATTATGTTGGTGTCATTTAAATTCATCTGAAACAGCACAATGTTCGTATCTACTCCGTCATGCTGTATCATATTCCAATGCATCGTATTTTTGTGTTTATCATACAATTCGAAAAAGCATCGAATGTTTTAATGCATCAAATATTTTTAGAAAGCCTTCAGATTCAAATATTTATATTTATTTAACAATACTACTTTTTATTGTTGGTCTTATTGGTAATGGTATATCGATAATTGTTTTGCTTTGTTCGAAACTAAGTCGTTTAAATGTTTACAAAAATTTAACAATTTTCTGTTTCTTAAATATATTATATCTAACTTGTGTATTAATTCGTCATACCAATACATATCAACAAGATTTAAGAAATATTTCAACGAAATATTGTCGTTTTCATACATTCACTGTTACTTTTATTGGTCATCTTTGTTCATGGCAACTTATATCAACAAGTCTTCAACGACTTCATGGATTGCTTAGTTTAAAGTCGAATCGAACAACATCATGGGTATGTTTGATGATGTGTAAAGAAAGAAACAAACACATAATGACATGCCTCTCATACTACTGATTAATATAATTTGTACGAAAAAAGTTTATACATATATTTTTTTTTGTATATTTAGCAAAGAGACGAGTGAAAGAAGAAATTCATTCTAAAGCTACCAGAATAGTTTTTTATTGAATGCAACTTAAATCGGATTTATTTTCTATGAACGACTAAGTAAATTATCACTCTTAATAATTTACGAGCTTGTTCTCTTTTTAACAATAAAAAATAGAAGCTTATATATTTCAGAAAATCTGAACAAAAATTTTCAATCTGGCGGAAGTCCTTTCGACTAGTTGACAAGAATAATGTCAGAGAAATTAATAGAGCGCGAAAAAGAATTTCATTCAACAGACAACTCACATTCATACTCTCTGTTGTCATGCACTAGTCTTAATCTCATGAAATTCTCAAAATAGAATTATCTATAGTAATCAAAAGTTTATTTCCAGCTGCTGTTACTTTCATTTCTCACTCGTAATTTGCATGAAAACAAAATTTAACATGTTTAGTGTTTCTATGTCATTGAACAATTCCCTGAAAAACAATACAGGCGATTCATTGACTCGTTAGCATATCCCATGAAAGCTAAAAGCGATTCTAATTTTAATGCATCATAGGAAATCTAATGTGATAATGAGAACTTGGATTTTTCTTTACATATAGATACATACATGGTGCATTTTTGTCACATTTATTGTTATACCATTGCTGATTTTCAATAGCCAAATTCTGTTCAATTATGGTCTAGTAAAAAACTCTCATATCTGTAATGATACAGCAAATGATACTACATGGCAATATCAGCATGCATTAAAATATCCAATTGATGTTGGTAAATTGTCAAGGAATATTTCTTTAAAATATTACACATTTACTATGAACCAAGGTCAATCAAAAAAACTTAACCAAAAAAATATTTGTCTCGTTTGGAATATCTTTGACACGTGTCTTTATGCAATTATACCATTTATAATAACAATCATATCAAGTTTTATAATAATAATTAAAGTATTTCAAAGACATCGTTCAACTGTAACTCTCGGTGGTATGCGTCATCATCAGAGAGGTTTACATTTATCATCTGATCACTTATCAACTGTATTAGTAACAATAAATATCTTATTTTTAATTATGACTGGACCACTCAACATCAGTCTTATGATTAAATCAATCTACAAATGTTCGAATCTGAATCTATCACCTATAACAAATTTTTTCAGTCTTAATAAATATTTACGTTTATTGCAAAATTCTTATCATGCATTATCATTTATATTCTATTGTCTTATTGGAAAGAAATTTCGGAATTCTGCAAAATCGATATGCAGAAAAATATTTGCCGAAACGATTAGCTTTGGTTTTACTGGTGCATGTTTACAAACTTCATTAGTATCATGTTGTCAGGATCATAGACGTTCATATAGTACTAGACAGACAACATCATCGACTAGTCGAACAAGTGATAGTAAAAGATTAGCCATGGAACAAAGAGCAAGTAATACAATATCATTAAATATTATTAAACGATCAACTCATGTTACTTTTGATGAGAATCATGCAATACGAATACATTCTACTACACCTGTTTAAATATGTAACCAAGTGAATTTAATAAATTTCTTTTCTTGTTTTAAATAAAATTGTCAAATGAGTTCAAAAGTTTTCAAACACATTGAATTTTCAACAGTGTTTTGTTAACACATCTGTCAATGAATCGTAAACAATGATATTCTCTTTATCAATCGATAATAGAATTCATTGCTCTTTGACATAATCATACGTAAACAGGAGTAAAACAAACTGATAGTTAACTGATTCAATTATAGTGTTTTCATTTAATAATTAGGAATTTTTTTATATTGATCTAGATAATTGAGAGAGTCATCAAACTTCTTTAAATCCAATTCTGTATGAGTAATTATTCAATCATTTATTGACCATAGCTTAAAATAGAAGTTTTTCATTCTATATAAAGAAGAGTTGCGTGTAAATTCTGATTTAGAGATCGAAAACAACTAAACGTGAAAGTCGTGTTTCTTATAAAACAAAAATCATTGAATTTCGTGAACGTCTATTTATTTAGAAAATCTTATTTTTCAATGAAAATTGTCGTATTCAATAGGTACAGAAAGCAAAAACAAATATAAATTGTTTTTCTCATATGTATAACAAGATGAAGTAAGAAAATATTAGAAAAAAAGGGCATATTTGAATGTTTAGACACTCTATAATATTCACTAGTGAATGAAAAAACAAAGACATTTACACTAATCGCTGTTTCTTAAGAAAAGTCCATAGTTGTTGACTAAAAACAAAATGATCGTACGGATAAATTTTTATAAGATGTTGTTTGAACAACCAAAGACTTCTATTGATATTAGAACTCGAAAAGAAAAAGAAATAACTATTCTATTTAATAATTAAGTAGCAGATGTTGTTGTTGATACTAGTGGCTTCATAAGGTGTGATATTGGATCATAACGAAGGACCATATCATGAGCCTCCGGATGAAGACGTAGATATTCATTTTTTGCATTCTTGTACGCTTGTACCATTTCTTCATAATGAATTTTTTCACTCTGATTTGATAATGTACATCTTCAAAGAAAATAAATAGTAATAAAAGAAAGGAACATGATTAAAATAAAACTCTTATCATACTTTTCATTGTTCGTAAAATGATCATAACCATTGATTGTTTCACGACAAACATAACATATGAATAGACCACATGATGAACATGTCATTTTGTTGCAACCTTCAACTTTGTAAAAACGCTAGAAGTATAAATAAGCAGTTTTTTCATGATAAAAAAAAAAGAATCTAATTTCGATCGTCCGATTCATACTTGTGTACATCGTGGACATTTACGTATCATCGCTTCTGTTACATGTTCTTCAATGAATTTACGCATTTCAAGTTCAATGCCTTTTTCAACTTCGTCACATCGTAATGGAATATGATTGGGCTCTTGACATAATCTAAAAACAATAATAAAACAACAAAACTAATGAATAAATACATTACATTGACTTTGTTTTTCTTCGTTTACCTGCATGTTTCTTTCATACATTCAGGATTTAAACAACGAAATATTTTATCATTTGGATTATCAACAATAACTGCATATGGACAATAAGGACAGCATTCAAGACCATCGATAGCAGCTAGAAAATGAATCAAGTTCGATACTGAATGATGACGTAACAATATCTCGAATTCTATTCGATATCATGAAACATGATCACAAACAAATGTTGACTCTTATGGCCATAGATTAGATGTTCCGTCGGTAACAGTATTTTTTTTTCGTTCTACTAAAGGATGGTTGAGTTTGATACTACTTGCTACTGTACTGACACGTTTTTAAAAAGATATCTCCATCTTATCCATCATAACTGTTACATAAGTATACCGGCTAGTCGTTCATCGATTATGACAGGCGTACTCATGTGATTCAAGTCTACTATAAGATTAATTTTAAAGACGGCTAAATTCAAGATATTTATTCTTTATCATTTTATGTCTCAGAAAAAAACTTGAATATTCATCAATCATCATTCATAGTCAGCATGAGCTCAAATAGAAGTTGGAGCTTGCAACATAGAACCTACATTGATGAATTTCTTTTTCTTATAAAATCACAATATCATGATTGTAATTGGCATTCCAATGCAACACTGATTACGCCATGTCTTTCGTGTTTATTCATGCTATTGATGAATACCAGAGAAAAGATCATAGCGTGCTTTAGAGATTTCAAATGGAATGCCGATAATAAATAAGCTTATTCTCAGTAGATTTTCTTTTTCTAATAAACTTAATTAATCAAGTCTAAGTAAATTATGAATAATCATGAAACTATCTATTGAACATTAGCGAGAGTTGCTTATCTCTATTATAGACGTGATACCAATATTGAATTCATGTTACGTTTTTCCATTCACTACTATCAGTCGTCTCATCAGTTTCCAACTAACTAATTCAATATAAAATACATCGTAGCTGAGAAAAAAAAGTATGACGCATCACACATGTTATTTACCTTGTCTAATATTTTCTTCTTGTATTCTTCTATTTAATCTCTTTAGATCTTTTGGTGGCAAAAGTTCACTAACAAGCCTCATGGCATATTCACCAGGGCATGAATTTTCGACACAAACAAAACGACATTTTCCTTCTTTAAAACAGACATCAACATGGGTTCGAACGCAGTTTCTGAAACAAAAAGAAAAGAAAATAACATTCATGTAACAAATCAAACAAAACCATCGTTTCGAAACTAACCGACAATAAAGATGTCCAACCGTACATTCAACCATATCATCGATTAATAAATCTTCTTGACAACATATTTCACATTCAAGTGTTTCATTTCCTTTTTTGGCCCTTTTAACACGTTTTTCATGTTCTTTAGAAACTTTTCCCAGATATCCTTTAAGAAAAAAAACACAAGTCTTTTTTTTTTATTGTTAAATTCTCATGATGTTTTCTTAAACAGATCAAAATTATCTTACTCCGAATTTTAACTTCATTTTTAGCAAATCGTAATTCATCATAAAATTCTTCACAAGGTGTATGTGGAATTGCATAAGCGAATTTGTTATTTTTAATTATCCATGCGATTGATGGTTTTCGGCCAACGCCATCCATTGATAGATCTAATTAAATAGTAGATGTATTGATAAGTATACATGTGTGAGAATAGCACAAAAACACTGTTCTGCGAGCTAAATCTTTATTATCTGCCAAATTAAACTAAGTGATCTCTATTATTATTTATTTGCTCGCTGAATCTTCATCATAATGGATTCTTCTTGACTTTGTTTGGAATAGAAAGCATAATACATAGATGAAAGTTCGATGACTATCAAGTTCTGTGGAAAATGCTCAGATTTGTTTTTAGGCGTTCTCATAGGACTTATATTTGAAAATAATATTCCAAATTAGAACATCTGTACTATCAGAAATTGTGACTAATTTTTAAAAGTTTGAATGATCTATAGAGTAATTATTCATGGTTACAGCATAGTTCGAGTGTTCTTATTACTTTTGTATCTCTTATAGAATTAAGTCACGGTCAAATTTTGTGTATCTAAAGGTAGTCTACTATTCGGTATATTGATTTCGAAAACGAATCTTTCCAAGTCGTTTACAAAAACCATGATGTTATCTAAACATCTGACATCGAATACTATGAGGACAATTAGACGTGTAAAGAAATGTAAAAACTGATGAATAACATATGTTGGTAGGTTGATATTCAACTTATAAAATGTCCTACTTATAATTTCTTTTCTTAGATATCCAGTGAAAAATGACAGATTGCAATCGGATTTTTGTGCAAAAAAAAAACGAAAATTATAATCGATTGAAATCTCCAAATGGAAGATAATTTTGATTCTTTTTGCACCAAAATTCGACTAAATGCTAACTTAATAATTGGAGAAATACTACGAGATAGAAACATTAATTGTCATACGAGAAATCACAAAGGCAATTGAATCATTAACGACTCTTGAACACAATGAAAACGAAATGAATGTCATATCATTTATACTAAAAAAAAATATCAGTGGTACAAAAATCTATCAAGACATTCTAATTTATCAGTGTAGAACATTAATCAACGATGCATCAGTCTCTATGTCAATGTCTAGGTTAATTGTGTTTGAACAGCAAAAATGCTTGGAAGCTAATTTTTTTCATTCAGAGATAAATCAACACATGAGGTCGAAGATTGAACTCAGCGCATAATTAGAGAAAATTGTGTTTGTCTAAATTATGAAAGTTGTGTAAAATTATAGATTCTTTTATATCTTCAACACGCAATTGCATGAATATGTTTTGAAACGACATATATATATATTAATTAAAGATCTCTGATTCTAACTGAGAATTTATGCACGTAACAAGGGTTCATTCATTTAGAAAGTCAGTTGCTTGTGTTCTAACGATTTCCTATAAATATTCTTGTACGATATAGAACATTTTGGACTACGATCTGTTTCAAGAAACGGACAACTTCTCAGAATATGGAACCTACTGTAAAATAAAATAAGCTGAATAAAATATTGTGAATATTTATGAATGGTATTTGTTATCGAAAATGAATATTTTAAATTTGATTGTTCGTTGCTATTTTGTTCGATTACAGTCATCACTCAATGTGTTCATAAGTGAAAATATCTGAATTCTCCGATTTTAAGTCTCAACATTAGCATAGATACTTGGGTAAACTTGAGTATAATAAAACTTGATCTTACCAATCATATCCAATGATCGTTTTATCGTCATTCTTTGTAAAAATGAATTCGTTCGAATACCGGCTCGTGTTTCTAGTTTCCTCACAGTTGGTAAAAAATGCCAGTTTTGTTCTTGTAAAGCTTGCTCTAAAATTGTTTTATCCATCGAAGGAAATGCACGTAGAAGAAATGCTTTTGCATGATTAATATATGATTCAGATTGTTTACGTTGTGTATCAAAAAAATAAGTAACTGGGTCAGGATACGATGATAAAAACTTTGGTATATCATCAATCATATCGGATACAGAACGTTTTAATGATGATTGCCGTTCAGTATGGTTTGAAAAAGTTTGTTTTACTTGTTTCGTATAGCCATTATCAAGAAAATGTGTTACGATATCATTTGTTGATGGAATAGGATTCATCGACGTTATAGTTTGACGTGCAGCTTCAAGATCAATATCTGGTATGACAGATTGCACTTCTCCGAGAATTTCATCGATATCGAGATCAGGCACAAGTATAAGTTCAGTTGCATGAGAATTCATTGGCCGAATTTGTGATGTTGATGGTAGTGTAAGAGGTGTCGGATAAGGAGATGGTTGAACAGGAATAAAACTTCTATGAACGTAAATAAATATGTTTACAACAGTCAATAGTAGAATGTCACTATCAATCGTGTACAAGCATTGACTTCATCAATTTCTCAAGAAAATATTCGATTTAAGGTCGGCAAGATTTTAACTTACTGTTCTCTTCTGGGAGAATCATATCTCTTTTTTTAAAAGAGAAACGCATCAATGCAAATCTTCAATCTAGACAAGGATGTTAATGAAGTCAGAACAAAAAAAGAACTGTATTCCCTAACGATCATATCTCATTTGATGCCACAATATAACCTTATAAAATCGAACCTGATAGGAGTTGATGGATTTACGATTGAATTTGTTGCTGCACCAGTAATATCATTCATCATATTTGGATGATTAAAATTGACGAACGATGGCGGTTTCCCTAGTGGAAATGTTGGCATTTTCCAAGTTTGATTATTATTTAAATTTGTTGACTGATAAAGATGCTGAGAAGAAGATGATAGCTGATTGTACGGTGATGGATAAACTGTATTATTAGACGTTGCCCATGGACTAGATAGCGGTGTGACTGGTGTTTGCGGTAACCAATATGGATCAAAAGGTGCTGCTGCTGCTGCTCGAACTTGAATATTTCTCCAATCCGACAAATCTTTTATTTGTTGTTGCTGCTGCTGATGATGATGATGAACAACTGATGCTGTGCTTGAAGGTGTTGCTAATGGGTTCACAGTAATGGGAGTATTGCCATTCGGCTGGTCTATTGCGATAATATCATCGGTAAAATCAAGATAATTCATAACTATTGGTCTAAATTAGCAAATAGTGAATCTAAAACAAATGAAATACTAAAGGTCGTAATTTTAAAAACGAAAAAAAGTGACATTAAACGTACAGTGAAAATACACCTACTCATTAACAACAGCTTTTTTACGCATCTCCTCCTCTCAATAACGACGACGTCATGGATTGCAAAAAAAAAGAGAAACTAAATGAAGTGTATGTTAGAGAACGAACAACGCATCGAGCACACAATAGCGGAAGAAGAAAGTGTGAAAAAAAAAGCAGAGTGCTCGACCGGCTATCTGCTTGATTCATTTTTTTTCTCGTCAATGGCGACTATCAGAAAAAATCTCACCTGCTGAGCAGTCCTTTCTCTTCTTTTCCTCAATTCATGCAATCCAGTAAACACTGAACACAAACAAAACACATGCAACAGTAGACTTTAGTCAAAGAAAAACAAATAATCTCTTCAACAAATGATAAACACTAATGGAAAAATTCATCTGATTCAGCGTCCTATGCTTCAATGGAATGACGATGAATCCAATTGATCGCACCAAATATATTGTTTTTTTTTCATTCTGTTAGGAATGAAAATGACATATGTATGTATCTAATCCATACTTTATTCATATAGGGAAAAAAATCTTAAAAATATAAAAATAAAAATAATCCTTTCTAATTGATTTTTTATGAAATTTTCCAGGGATTTTTTACTGAGATATTAATCATAAAAAATTTATAACATTGACAGTAGCGACATTTAATTTTCTTTTCAAAAATCACAGATAATCAATTGATTTTAAAAAAATAATTCAAACAAAATGAATCAATACAATATACATGCTTCTTACGAATAAAAAAACACTTTATTTCTTTATCATTGGCTAATGAATCAGCTGTCTTATTTTTGATTATATCATATTCGGTACAAACTTCTTTCTTATGCATGCATGTTAAGAACTTCTCAAAAATATCTCTGGACACGTAAGAATGGTGGAGATAATCTCCACCCATATGGGAACATCATCACTCATACGATTAAATTACATCGGTAATCGAAGAGAACTTGAAAGAAAAAGATTTGCTTAATTTATTTCTGAAAAAGAACAGATCGTTTGTATTAACTCCGTGCCGATATTATAAAACGCCTAATTTCAATTCTCGAAATCATTATGAGTTACTCGGTGTTGAACGAACAGCAACACAAAAAGAAATTAAGAAAGCATTTTACAAACTATCGAAAGAAGTTAGTTGAATAAAATATTTATTTAAACTCTCTTATTGTATTTAGTATCATCCTGATTCCAATGCAGCTGATAAATCACTTCATGAGAAATTTGTAAAAATCAATGAAGCCTTTAGTGTTCTTAGTAAACCATCTTCACGTACTACCTATGATCAATGTAAGAATGCAAGTATTCATTTGTATAATATGTAATCTCATGAGAAATCAATAGGAATCAGCCTATTGTATTCAAACATATTCATGTTAAAGAATAGCAGTACCTACTACAAAAGTATCATTTTTGACCTGGAATTTTTTATTGATATCGGACGAACCAGAATACACAGAATAAATCTTGATAGGATAGAAAGCTGTCTTTCTCTATCGTCCTAGGAAACAATAAAAACAGGCACGAATTTTAAATTCTTTGAAAAATATTTGTTCGAACTCACCATTGAACCTGCATTTGTTTACAATGTTCATAAAGATAAGCTATTGTTGAAAAACCAAATATTTCTGAAGACATTTCTTCCAAAATCAGTTGTTTTACTTTCAATTATGTGATAATTGCTGGTCTCTCATCGTTAAACAAGTATTTGGCATGATCTTCATTTGAGCAATACATCAAAATGTTTAGCATAAAAAATCTATAAACAGATGCAACGATTGATTTCGATGGTGAAAACCCTTTTGAAGTTTCTCTATTGGAAAACGTTCATGTAGTAATTAGTGCTTTATTTTGGACAGTATTCAAATTATATTAGAATAATGTCGATTAATGCCTTCATTATGATACAAATGCGGATGGTGCTGATTTTCTTAGTCGATCGAAAGTGATTTGATCAATATCTTGTTCATAAATTTTAATTAGTACTGATGCTTGTCAACGGTCTATTTTCAAGTCAGAGCACGGAATTCGTAACGTGAATTCCGTATATGAAAATTGAGAGTGAAATCGATCTTGTACTGTAACGCTCTGCTGAGCACTGAGTCCTATTAGAATTCATGATATGCTCATTATTGGCATAGACTTTTTTACATTTGTTTTTGTAGCTCTTAGTTCGATATCTCGTTCCCCATATCAATCATATGCACAACAACGATCATCTAATGTAAATTACGGTTACGAAAGTGCATATCAACGTCGAACAACTTCAAATGAATTTACTTGGTAAGAAAATGAAATTTTTATACTCTACTAAATGAAATTATATCTTTGAATTACGTGTCTTTTCGAAGGGACAGATCACATTATGATAAAGCATTCAATGATATGTTTCGTCGAAAAATGGAATATGATAGACAACGTTCAAACAGTTATTCATATTATCAATCTTCATCACAAAGTCTCCCTAATAATTATTTTGCTTCTATATCTGTTATTTTGATTGTCATTTCATTCGGTATGTTCATTCATGCTCTACAATATCGGTAAGATTTGCTTAAAATTCAATAGAAATAATGTAAGTCTTCTTATTAGTACGATGCAATTATCCAATGCACAATATAATGTTGATCCAAGAACACGTCATTATCGTGCTTATCGTGAGTGGCAACGATTGAATTCTATAAAAGATGTTGAATCTTCTCCTTCACAACGAGAATTCTCCGCCTCATCTTCAGTTGAAGAAACATGACATTGATTTCTTATTCATAAATTCATATATATTTTTTCTCTCTTGTATTATATTACATCAAAAACAAAGAGACAGAAAGATGGTCTTTCATCAGTTGTTTCAGAATCGAATAAAATGCTATCGCAAATAAAATTTTGAAACTTAAGAGAGTTCTACCGGAAAAAACAACAGGAACTAAACTGGCTGGTACCATAATCAATACAATTACTCTTCAATTCTTTTCTAGTTGAACGTTACTTGTGCTAATGTAAGTCTGCATGCGAACAAAAAACGTAATAAAATGGAAATGAAATAAATGACTTGATAGTATTTGTTTAGAGTTGCATGGTTTATAGCTTTGCTGAATCTTTTTTTTTTAATGAATTCAATAAAAATATACAGCAACAAATCGTCCGATATTTTTATCATAGAAAATGCAGAACATGATGAACTTTTGGGCATTGATCAAATATTGAAAGGTGTGAACACGACCGTAGACAATCCTTGGGGCAAAAATATTGTATGGTTCATTGAGTACAACTGACGAAGAAAAAACAGAATGAGTGAATCAGATATATTTTATTAAAACATATAATCTTGCTGTCCTAATGCATTGGTAACATATTTCTTTTTGAAATTCAAATAAGTTAAAAATAGAACTTATCAATATTGAAGAAAATCGTTGCAGAAAACTTACCATGTTGAACATAGAGAGAGATCCTCTAACGTTGGAGAATATAACTGTGGCCATCTACTAGTACTAGAATCAACCAGAGGAAGACTGCAGTTTGCTATGTCGAAATAACTGAAAACAGCATCCAGTCGTAAGATCTATTTTTCAATGCGTAACATTGATAAGAAAATATTTTTTTCTTACATATTCTATTCAACAACAAATATTTCATTATGTTCACTGATTTAGCTACCTGAAATCTCAAAAACGTCGATCCGACTAACTAATTTTCTTGAAGTTAACATATTTGTTTAGCTTCAGTCATTTATTCGACAAATGTTTCATCCGATTCTGTAAAATCAAAACCTTCCTTCATATTAGATGAAATCCCCTCTACTAGTTTACTACTACTATTCTAATGAATTATATAGTATCCGGATCATTTTTTCAAAAGCCTTTTTCTTTGATCCATGTATTTATTCAATGATGGACGATACCAACTATGTTGAGTACCTAGAAAAAGTTCATTCTCGCATATTTGTTGTGATTCACTTTCGAACGGGCTATACGTATCTGTTATGAAATCATGGACAGAATCGCCCTACTTGACGCAGCAAACTCCTTATTACTCTATAGTATAATCCTCGTATGAGAGTAATTTGATACTTACGATTGCCATTACTGTATTTTCCTTATAGCTAATGACATGACTCTTTGATCTTCTCATGTTTCATAGTCATCTATTTAAAGAAGTAAAACTCAATTTTCGAGTAAATTTCCTAAAATAACTGTGTGCATTCCCCACATCATGAGAATCAATATTTCGACAAAGGGGAGTTTTCAGGAGATTGAATTCTTCAAGTTTTTGCAAACTTGTATGTCTTTCATAACGTTATCAAAATTAAATAAAACATCTAATTATAAATGATAATGAATAGGATTTTTGTTTTCTACAGGGATATTATTATTTTTTTTACTCTGATACAATGATGTGTATCATGGAGCAATTGGATTCGATAGCTCTTATTTTATTCATTCTTCTTAATTAGTTTCGTTTATTTTATGTTATAATCTATTTTCACTGTTGCGCACAAAACTAACGACTTGAGTTTTTGAATTTTTGAAAAAATATTTTTATTCAGATTTTTTTTATTAAGATAAGCGAAATCCGAAAAAGTTGCAACTATAACTGAACTTGAATCGAAAACACTAATGAAAAAATTACAATTAAACACGATCTTTTAACTTTAGTCGAAGTAGAACTTCGTATTTTCAAAATAGAACATAATAATGAATGGGTAAATTCATTAGTGTAACCAGTGAATTGGGTAAGCCTACTATGATTATTCGACACTCAACATTACAAGTGTAATTGAGAAGAAGTTATCAGAATAAAACATTTTCCCCCTTCTCTCTCTCAAAATAAAGCAATATCAGAAGTTTGGATAGCTCTGTGATTGACTGTTGGTATTTGTCTACTATCATTGTTCAATCATAAGTTCATTTTCACATTGGTGTGATATTTAGTATTCAAAAAAAAGTACTAGCAGTAAGTTTAATTTTCTGTGTTCACATGCTGCTACCAGAAAACACAAAGCTTGTCACAAGGTATCCATTTTTAAATTTGCTCATGTTTCTATTACCCAGTAGTCTAGAATTGATTGAGACCATACTTGATTCTGTTCTCTTTGCTGCGTCCAAATTCTTGTCTCTTCTTGTTTTATCAGTAAATAAATATAATTCAGCATGAAATATTGAGTAGTTTAACAAAGAATCAATTGAATTATTCAGAAATCCTCATTCTTTGCTTTAGAATGTTAATCATCAAAATGATGACTTAAAACTCATTGCATCAAATGCTTACAGTTAAGTAAGAAAATAGTGCCAATTGCTTGTCTTTGGTCTATAATCTTCGTACATTAACACATTATTTCGAACGGTTTTCAATCGTTCAATATTAATTTATTTGTTCTATACAAATAATATAATCGATGTTCCTATTTAATTCTCTAGCAGAACATCTCATTACTGGCTCTCAAAGGTTTTTAACAGATATTATTTCATTTTATTCGAGTAATTACATGAGCAAAACTTTTATTTGATTCCTTAACATTTCGCAATATGCATCGGTATAATTAGTTTTGTCTAACTTAGACTTCTTTTCTAGTTGGTATTAAGTCAACGCTAGACTTCAAGCATAGATCAATTTTATTTAGCCCTAAAAATCTTGGAAACAGATAATTGCTAATATTGTGTTCGTTAGAGAGATCATCTCTTTCTTAGCAAAAGAGGGAGGAGGTCCAAATGAATGATGCCTCGATTATTCATAGAATCTTCTGAATAAAATAACAGTGCAATTGAATAGCAGCATTGAATTTTATTCCATTTCGCTTGCATCATAAATATATATCTTGCACCATCGCTAAACTATCTGTACTTGTCAACATTGCATCCATAAAAGCTATTTCTATTGATTATACAATTTGTCATAGAATCTTGCGAAAAAATTAATTAACATAATAACTGGTAATTTTTTCACTTGAGTAATTATATCCAAGACGTTTTATAGAAGTTTCAGGCTTCTTTGAAAAAGCATACATATGACTGTAGAGTCATATTTCAAGCTCGTTTATCTTTCCTTGCGTCGTCCATGTTCAGTAATTTCCATAACATCGATTCTTTATTTATGTAGTACAAACAAAAAAGAAACGGAACATCAATGTAACTTCTTCTTCTTTGCCGTTATCGACTGTACTGGCGAAACTGGACAATTCATTTCAGTTATTTCATTCGCTTGTGTTTCCTAAATGCATCAATATCATTAGGAGATTATAATCACTACCACTCATCAATTCATACCTGTTGACATTTATGCTTCAGATGTATTCCTAGCTATGCTACTCAGATTTTCATGGCTATCTTTGCCTTTTATTTTCAAAATTAGTCATTTCAATTTTGAAAACGTGCTCCGAAAGAAATACAACTGAGTTCTATGTAATCAAACATAGAATAGACTTTGAACTTAGTATAACAAAAACTTTCATGATTCTAATCGAACCAAATGAACGACATCCATATCATTCATTCACTTAGACTTCGTGTTAGCACTTTTATATCAACCGTTCGTGTTTGACTATTATTAAATTTTTCCTGTCTCTTTGTTTTCAACATTTCTATCAATTGATGCTCATAAGAAACACTGAAAAGATATTTAGATATATATACTTGTCTCCTCTTACATATATCGGCAATGGAAAATGAAGCCCGTTCATGATTCATAATGCAGAGTTGAACGAGTAATGATAAACTCAAGTAACAAGTTCGGTTCAGTTAACTCTATTACTCGTAAAACTTAAATGTGAAAACATGGAGACGCACATGAAGAAGCTATGGCCCTACCTTGAGATTGTTTACCCGCAAAAAAACGGATAGAATTTGTATTTTGAATAGATCTCTACTATAAAGACACATTATATTTTAAAAGTAATTACGCACTTTGTGATTCCCTGTAGTCTTATATCGTTGAGTATAGTAAGGTTTTAGTCTGCACGTGTTCATTAACAAAATAAGTCGAATGCAACAAAGACATCGTCATCTCAACATCCCCACAAACTTCGTTTAGTCATTGTCATTAAAATTAGTTCTTCGAATATTTCATTGCTATATATAGAGTGACTTTTTAAATCAAGCAATGATATATTGTGATAGAGCTTGAACGTTCTCTGTCATGCTGTATGTTTGTTTACTTTTTTGTATTCATTTATTGAAAAATAATATGAGTACAACGAGCACAATCGTGAATTAACAAGTATCAAATATCTGCATTTTTCGTTACGTGTGAATTTTAATTCTCATTTCATTGTTCATATGAGAGAATTTTAAAAAAAACTGTTATAGATTTGGAGAGAGCTCGTCATTCTCTATTGTCCTATCTGTCTGGCAACTCTCTTAGATATATTTATTGTGAGTATTGCTTGGGCAAACTCTTTGGTATGTACTAAAAATAAGTAGCTTTTTTCTACCATGACCTTCGTTTTTGTTCTTAATATTCAGAATAATAGAGGATTTCCATTTCTATCAGAATCTTTAGTTATTTGCTCAGAAATTTTTTTTAATATTAATAAGAATTGCGAAATGATAAGGAAAGTTTTACTAAAACAAAAATCCAGTTTTATAGGTTTCTTCATGAGATTTTCAACGTAGTACTTTCATTATTCTTGAGCACATTTAGCACCTCAATTCGACACGAAACAACAGTACATAGGTTGATAGAGAAAACTGCGAGCTCTCTCAGAATCTATAATAATACTTTTTCAAATTTATTTCCATAGTAACTATATTTTGTCTGAAGAAGAAAACCAACGAGTCTTGGTACTTGTTAATTCACGATTGTGCTCGTTGTACTCAAATTATTTTTCAATAAATGAATACAAAAACGTAAACGAACATACAGCATGACAGAGAATGTTCAAGCTCTATCACAATATATCATTGCTTGATTTAAAAAGTCACTCTATATATAGCAATGAAATATTCGAAGAACTAATTTTAATGACAACGACTAAACGAAGTTTGTGAGGATGTTGAGATGACGATATCTTTGTTGCATTCGACTTATTTTGTTAGTGAACACGTGCAGACTAAAACCTTACTATACTCAACAATATAAGACTACAGGGAATCACAAAGTGCGTAATTACCTTTAAAATATAATGTGTCTTTATAGTAGAGATCTATTCAAAATACAAATTCTGTCAGTTTTTTTTCTGTGGTATAGACGCAGAATTAAGTATTGACCCATCGGTTTATCCGAAACATATGTAGACGTGAAGTGAAAATTAAGCTGCTTTTCTGTTCAGCAACCCACTCGAACACACTTATACTGATTTTTCGGTCTCACGGATATCATGATCTTCGAATGAAGTTGCTGACTGACTGATAAATGATGATGAAATACAACATTAAATTAATAATGGGATTATTCTACTGTATCTCTAGATACGCAGCGCGTAGCTTTCGATCATCAGTTTGAACAGGGACGATATTTCAGACGTTGTTGTTCTTGTTGTTAAATATCAAATCAAAACCTCAAATCAGTGCGATAGTTATAACCAAATGCAAGATATCAATGTGAAACAGTCATCTATTGGACTTTGACGACATTTATCTGAATGTTTTACTGTAAGAGATCATTGAGAAACATAAATCAATCTAACTGTGTTTAGTTGCATCTTTTCACGCTTGAAACATGTCAGTTTTTTAGGTGTACAATTGTCACCCATCACTGAATCATACTTTGTATTCTTTTGTTAAATATATTTGTGAGAACCATTGTAAGTTTTTTAGTCATATTTTGGAAATTGAATTTCATCGAACTATGTATTTGAAGATAGACTTTCATAGAAAAATTGTCCGTGAATCGAATCCATTTTCTTGTTGGAATGATTGAATACTTTGCCATCATAGCTGAAAGTGAGTTCATCGTTGTTGAAACGGACTGTTCAGAGGAAATTTTGAACCTTTCAACATTTCAATTTATGAAAATTTCTGGAAGGAAATGAACTTAAGATGTAGCACTATCTGATACGCATGATTGTCCATAGTAGAATAACACTCGTGAGAAATATGCATCCTTAAAAGCGTGATCTTATCATGCAACATCGGTAACCTATAAATTATGAAGAAATATTTTCGTAGGTTCCCAAATCAATTTTTGTGATAGGACGTTGCTGAATTCTATTTGCTCTGTTCATATTATTCCACTTGCCTTAGTGAAGCCATACTTTTCTTTTTTCCATGGTCATTCCGTTATTGTTATTTGCACGTAAACAATTTCGAACAGACGATGCAATAGAAAGAAAAGAAAAGACAATCAACAAGCAGACTTGCGTCATATGAAATTTGCAAGCTTGCCTCTTCAAAGCGAATGCCGCACTCAGCATCAGTTCACAACCATGACGTAAGAGACAGACATGATGTCTCAGGTAGAAAAATTCCATTTACTGTGATTTACAGTAAACTATGCATTCACATTTTTATTTTTATTAATCGTAAAACTGTCGACGCAATGCAAGTTTCGTTTTAACCGTATTAATGATCGAATGGCAAAACAGTACTATAAAAAACGTATTCATGTGGATACATCTGAACAATTATATATTCATGCCACTACTTGTAACGGATTTATGTACGAGCATAAGGAAATGACACAATCCATTAATGACAATCAAACAGTCTCATGCATAAGAAAAGGGTTGGATGTGAATAGCATTACTTTGGGTACTGTTACGAAGCAGAATAAAATTGTTCATCAGAATACTGTTAGAGTACCTTCTTCATTCCAAGAGTTTCATCAGAGTCTACCTGAAATACAAGAAAGAAATCGAATAAAGATATTTTCGACATCGTCCAAGATACTACATCAATATCCCGATACATCAACAGAGCCAACCTCACAAATAAGACAATCTAAATCTTGCTGTTCATGCCAAAATCGAGAACAATACATCATATGTTCTACAGTTTCTGCAGTTATCATTATCATCATCATTATTACAATAGTATTTGGAATGACATTAAGCTCACTGGTTAGTAATGGAAACAATGTATCTTCCGTAGGTATGTGATGTATAATAGACGAACTTCTATACGACTAACAAATTTCTTTCACTAAAATAATAGATGCTGATAGTTTACTTACGGGTTCAATATAAATGTGAATGGGAAGCAGAATTGTTTACTTTTTGTTCAATAGACGCATTGCTACCGTATATAAACATGCTTAGATAGTTTTCTTCCGATCAATTGATTTCTTCGATCCATAAAAAATAGCTAAGAAGGAGTAATTGCACCCGGTTGTATTGAACAATCTGAAACTGTGATGAACTGAAGAATGAGAAGAACTGATCTGGAGTAACAATAATACTTCGATTGAACAGCACTAGAAAGAAAGAATCCAATCGATTCTACGCATGACATATATTTCTTTATTCAAAAAACAAAAAGAACTCAAAACATGATGAATTTTATTTCTTCAAGACAATCTGATAAGAATAGTGAACGAAAAGAAAGTTATTCTTTATTTTCTATTGATCTTGCTTGATTCATGAGTTTAACAAGAAACCAATGTAGGGATTATGACATTTCTGAATTGAACTTCTAATTATATTCGTCATAGACATTCCACTTCCTGCATCGTACTCGTGTGATCTAAAGTCTGCTTGCGGTTGTTCAAGCTATTCAGAAACATTAACGAAAATCGTTGGAGGAGAAGCAGCTCGTTTCCAGAGCTGGAGTTGGACTGTATCATTGCTTATTCGAAATGCGTTATGTGGTGGTACGATTCTTTCGGCTTCATGGATTCTCACGGCTGCCCATTGCGTTTGGGGAGTCCATTTAAATGAGATCACTATCTACGCTGGTTCTATTGCGAAACTAAACGGTAGTCAAAATCGTTCAGTCCTAAAAGTAGTCATTCATCCGCAGTACGATCCATCCACATATCTGAATGATATTGCTCTTCTTCAACTAACAACTCCACTGAATGTAACAGCGACAGGCTTAAGTGTTATTTGTCTCCCATCCATAACTTCATTAGCATTATTAACTCCCGAATGGCCTCACAATGGCACAACAGTAAGTGACAGATACTGTGAGAGGATGAATAGCCTTAGTGCGAATCTAGGTAGTGGCGGTAGGTTGGGGTCGATTGCAAGAAAATGGACAAACAGCGACGACACTTCAACAAGTAACAATGCGTACGATTAGCCATGAGTCGTCGACATGTTCTCCTGTAATTAGAAATTGGTCGGTTCAATTTTGTGCCAGTTCACCATGCAAAGGTACATGGTCCTTATTGTTGTTGATCTATTCGGGATGAAATACTTTGCTCTTCATTGATTTAGACACATGTCAGGGTGATTCCGGAGGCCCTTTGATGGCATTTACCGCTAGCAACCAATGGGTTTTAGCTGGTGTGACAAGTAACGGGATCGGTTGTGCTCAGCCAACATATGCTGGCATTTACACTCGCATAACTGCTTATACGGCGTGGATAAACTTGAGCACCAATGGTGAATTTATGAATCCCACATCATCGATGCTGATCTCGTCAATGACGAAGGCCAACCCTATAGGTGGTAGATGCCAAGGATCTTTACACCATCGATCAACATCGATGTTGCTATTGTTTTCAGTACTTTTTTGTTTATTATTATATGACTATATTGTATAACACTGTCTACCATTCCTTGTTTCCATAATAATCAAAGTTCCTCTATGTTTTCTGCATAAGATTACGAGAAACTTGGTACTGTAGATCAAAGTCTAATAGGAAAAGGTCGAATATTCAATGATTCATAGTTGGTCCTCTTTGAAATCTGGCAAGTCTAGCTAAGCAGAGTCAAGACCTAAGTATTTGAATTGATCTCCCTATTCTAGTCTTACGTTTTTCTTTCCTATGAAAGATAATCGAATTCTAATGAGCCAATAGGCTTCACTTTTGGTATAAGCAGTTCGACTTCACAAAAGGTTTCATATGAGAATATGATGAACATAAGCATGAGGAGAGATGTTTCTTCTATTTCTATCTTCGACAACTAATGTAATATGAACTTGAATTAAGAAGACGTTGATGGATCGCTATTAATTACAATAGTTGATTGGTTTCACAGGTTTTTCACACCATTCTTGAACTCTAGAACTTCGTTCATTGATGTGAAATGAGTCAGCATCTATGTTCCCCACATGTAATATGTGAGGTAACGATCCACAAGTTCTGCTTTTCTTCACATAGTCATATTATTTTAGTAAATTCGATATCTACAAAGTGTGTTTAAGTACAAGGATATGTATACTATTTATAAACGTATGAAAACAATCAATGTTTGTGCAGCACCAAAAATTTTCCGGAAAAAAACTACCCAGGAGATGCATTCTCACAATAAGGTTCCATCAGATACTATCAAATCCGACGGGATCCTATCGGGTTTCATCAAGATCGCTTAAGAAAATCGTCGAATTTCTGGTTGAACGCTTACAGTAGGCTGGTCAGTATCGGAATTCGGTGATTTTCGAGAATCGTCATCAATGAGCAAATATTCTGACAACCATCTCGTCCAGAAACAGTTTACATTTCATGAACCTGATAAGCTACTGGTGAACTTGTGTGACCTGGGTAGTTAGAGTATAGAATTTCTTAGAACCTCCCTAATGAATACTCGGAAGATGTCAGTGACAGCTTTTCAAAAGAAAACTTCTGAGTTTAATGCTTATGTGGCTTGAATAGTATGTAATAGAGAAGAGTATAAATTTAGCATGACACATCCAAAGATACTCTTCAGATCCTATTCAAAACGGATTGGAACCGAAGCTCGGATCCGATGTTGATTATTGAAGCAGAGATCCGATCGAATTCGTGTCGGATGGTTGGATCCTATCAAATCCGGTAGGCCTCTGTATCACATGCAATCGCCTGGGTAGGAACACAATACAGTATGTCAAATGCAACATACTGCAAGAAATACGAAGATAGAAACTGAAATCTATTGAAACATTGTATGGCCTACTATGTATAAGGTGAAAATATGTATGTAGTAGTATCGATGAGTTTGATCAACATAAAAGTTTTCTTTTTTAAACTTAAGAATCAACTTCAAATATACATAGAACAAAAGTTGTTTCACATTCTATACGTCAATGTTATTGTCAAAGTTTTAATTTTAATCCCACTAGATCATTTCTATATATTCATAAGAATCTATCAGACCTCACTCATCATACCCTCTGAATGCATAACCATGTGTTCGATTGGAAAAACTTGCATACCAGTATAAATCAAGAGTCAGCATACAGCATCTTAGTTCTATGAATTCATATTAACTAAAATAGCGAATGAATAAGCAGAATATGCATCTCATCCATTCGGCAACTCATTGAACGTCTTTAGTTTTATTCGATGCAATCTCTTCTAAATAGAAAAACCATATTCCAAGATGGAAGATTTATTATAGTACTGCACAAAGTATATCGATTTAGAATCTAACCATTAAGTTTGTTTTTGCGATAATTTTCATGGAGCAACTACTATGATCGGATGATTGTCAACATTATTATCATGGTTTATGATTAATTATGTATGTAGTGATTTTTTAGATTCACCGAATTTCCACTGTTACTATGCTCACAAGGTCATCTACTAGCTCTATCAATAAGCTTCGCGCAAAAATTAACTACTGTATTTTACATTAAAGAGTATCTTGAAATTTCCAAACATAACCCCTTAGAATCAATTCGATCTTATTCATTCTGAACGAAGTGTTTATTTTTGCCGACTTTTCCCATGAAATCGTCATATATTGACCACATCAATTTCAACGATGAAAAATGACATGCTATACTCAAGTGATCGTTAATCTTGATAGAATTATTATAAAGCGAAAAATATGCAACATTTATCCTATTTTTTTATCAATCAACTACATAGGATTTCTTCAACTATTGTCATGAATTAAGTCGTATTGAAAAAATTCCCATCTGTCTAGCAATGGTATCTCTCTTTAAGAACTAATTTCCATAGGAAAAGACTATGGTGTCAGATGTCGAAAGAAAAACTATTCAAGTGGGAAAATTTCTAAAAAAGAAAGTCGAATTTTCCTTGCTTTTCTTATAATTCTACTGGTGTAGATTTTAAGATTCTTCTACACGATATGCACATCCTTTCACAAATACACGCAACTCACAGTGCGGTCGAGGGTGTACATATCGTGTAGAAGCACCGATTTTAAATCAGTAGTATTGAGGATGAGTAATATCTGATATAAATAAAATAAAAGAAGTGAACGAAAAACTATCATATCAGTAAAATTCTATTTTCATGACTGAAGCTGTTGCATTTTCAACTGATGTAATTCAAGCAAAATCTCCATCTATTTCATTTATGAATTAGTCGTTTCTGTATAAAATCTCTAGAAACAGAAGAAAATCGTTTTCATCACTATGCTGATTCGATTTAGTGCAGATTTAAGACCAATACTGAAACAAGCAAAAAATATTGTTAAACTCAACACCATATAGATAATCTTGGTGAAAGATATTATGGCTGTTCGATAAGTACCATGGAATACTTAGACGAAATACCATTTGTAGTTGCTAAACGAAAAAAAAATGACGCATTTGCATTTTGTTTTCTTCATTTATATTTTATCTCTTCTATAAAATGCTAGAATAATACAATGTATAGTAAAACATCTTATTCACAAATCAAAATTCTTTAAAAATTTATCTGCCATTTTTCATGTTAATATTCTTTTTTCTACATTTTTATATTCTATATGTTCCCCTTTCGACATGTGGACGGAAAAGCGTGTCGAGCATTGATTTTCAATAAGATTATGCTGCTGATACCTTTTATCTATAAATCATTTCGTAGATTGGCATGCATGAACTATGATATTTTATCTAATAATAGTAATCAATAGACTACCAAAGTTTTGACGTGTGGATGGGAGAATGATTTGTTCAAACGTTTGGTACTTCGACAGTTTTTGTCGATTGTATCACGTAAAAGAAGCAAATAGTAGAATCTGTGTTATTATCCCATCGACCGTAAACAGAAACATCACCATGAACTTCTACTTGTTTTTTTAAAACTCCATTGCTGTATTCATTATGATCGAGTACGATAACATCGGCACCATTCTTTATTTTGACTGATTTCGCATTCGGAATGACCATATGTATCAATACTTGCTCGTTGTATCGCAAAAAACTTTGTAAAGGTTCAATTAGACTGCATCGATATAAATCGAACGACGGAAATGTATATGGAAAAAGAACCGTTTGACTTCTATTAGCTCTAGGTATTTCAATGGATATAGCAGCTCTATATGCTGTTTCCGTCATGGTCTTGGCGTAGATAATCACTTGGAAGGGTGCATTAACAGCAGGTGGAGCCACATAACAATTAACTTGATCAGAATAAGCCGGATCTTGCTGGCAGAGTGTATGAGACTTTCTCGGATATTCAACGCTACCATTAAATAGTTTAGCAAATAAATGCACGGGCTCTGGTGTCTTAATAGAAACCTTAAATATACTCTTATCAGCTGAAGATGAAGACGTTCCGTCGATGTTGATTAAGTTATCCGCTATTCGTTGTTCCCTCTGGTCATGACCATTTTTGCTGGAGACACTCTTACTGCTTGCTCGGTTGTTCTCTGTATTATCATCTGGGACAATATCTTTGTGTTTAACAAGTGCCTGGTATACAACTGATTGTAGACGTTCGCTCCAGAATTTCTCTTGCTGTTCAATTGTATCGATGAGAAAGTTTCTTTGTTCCTCAAATAAATGATTCAAATGATTATCAACATCTATCGGCGTTGCAGGTGGGTGTACTGTAGTTGACTGCTGAATAATTTGTGTTATCCGATTCATAGATACATTGATCGACTCATATTTTTCAATCATAGCCGATACAGTCTGTTTCACTTCCTTCTGAATAGTTTGTATAACCGTCAATTGAAATTTATTGAGTATCGACGATAATTCAGACGGCATGTTTGTTACTTGTGTCATAGTTTGAACCAAACGATTAACAGAAGAGTCAATATGTTTTATTTGATTTTCGTGAATACTATGAAGTGAATTATTTTCTTCTTTGAAAAATAGAACCATGTCTTCTCTACGAATCATGGACTTCAATGATTCTTTTATTAAACTCTTTTCTTCTGATTTAATCGATTCAAATAATACTTTATTCTCTGTCCGTAGTTCTTGGCGGATTGAATCGACTATTTGTTGATTGTTCGATTCAAGTAATACTTTGTTCTCTGTCCGTAGTTCTTGGCGGATTGAATCGACTATTTGTTGATTTTTCGATTCAACAATATCATTCAATATCTGATTGATAGGTGTTTTGTTTCGTTTGATTTTTTTTGATGAATCTTCAATAGATCCAACTAGAGCTGCATTTTCTGCTTTGATTGTAGTGCGCAGACTTTTGATCAGTGTTTGGTGTTCTGTTTGCAGCATCTTAGCAATTGAATCTTCCACAGATATTTTCGCCTTTGTAACTTGATCTAGTCTTGCTGAAATAGTAAGAGAACAATCTATCGCAAATTCAACTATCTGATTCTGTCTTGTAGTTAGAATAGAGCTCATGTCACTAATATCGAGAGCCAAACATTGTCTTCTCTTGTTTGAGTCCGTGCACAACTATTTTATGTTTGAGCTAAAATATTTTTGCACATGCATAATCCTTGTAGAGTACTGCAACCCGACCCGACCCGCGGATGGGTGCGGGTTCAAGTCCTGTCGGGTCTGGTCGGGCTCGCGTTTGATTCAAAAATTTGTCGGGTTTTGTCGGGTTCTATTTTTTCATAACACATGTTTCTGTCTTGTTTCTTTTTCTATGGTACATAGAATGAACAGTGCAGTAGGAATCTATTGATTGATGTTCAAAACGATGTACGAATGCATGCGATATGTAGTATTTTTAACGTTAGCTACCTTAAGCAAAAGCAACGTATCCACAGTATTTGAGACTTTTGAAAAGTACTGTATTTTTTAATTAGCAGAAAAAGCAAAGTACCTGGAACGTGATGTCTAAGATAGAAATGTACTTTATTTCATTTTTCGTCATTGTTTAAATTGCCCCTCGTCTCCCTCTTGTTTATGTATTTTACTTGCAGATGACACTGAGGATATTTTCTTTTAGTTCAATCGAGCTCGCTATCGAAATTTCTTGTCTTTTTAGATGTTGAGAAAATCAATAATTATCTTCTGGAGCTGTTCTTGTTGAATAATAAATTCTTATACGATAAATGTTCGCCAAGTTTATCAACTTATTTTGCTGATACTAGGAGGTACTTGGTTATCTAGAGCAAAGTACGAAAATATACGTTGCCAACAGAAATGAAACACTCATTTGTACTACGTTTCAGATGTCTATTGAAACGCTGCGAGATATTTTCGTTCGAAGAAAGAAATATCTCTTTTTCTTATTGTAAATTTTCTTGTTATTATCGTTCAGAAATGAGTTTAAAGGAAAATACTCGAAACTCTATTCAAAATGGCGAATATCCAATACTAGAAAGACCTAAATCAACTGCTACTTGATAGAATTGTTTTAATCGTATTAACCGTAGCTCGGTGTCGTGGGTTCCAAGTGGACCCCCTTGTCGGTTTTGTATTTAATACAACTTTACCACTTGGTGTTTCAGGTGAATCCTCTTCTCTAATCTCTAGTCATCAGTAGCTATCAGAGACCGAAACAAATAGAAAAATCTCAATTCGATCCGATTCGATTCGACCCCATTCGACTCATGCATAACAGAAGATTACATCATTGTTCATAGAGCGTGTGCGCAGCCACGATAAGCTAGCTTCATCTGTCTCGACGGACCGTATTCTTTTCTTTTGCTTTTGAGTGTGTTTCGCACAGAATAATCGTAATATAAAAACAGATTCCACACGAAAAAGTAACTTCATAACAAAAGAGAGATTGAGCATGGGTGCATCTAAAGATTCTAATCAGGGGAAAGCAATATCTTGTCTATTTTCCAAACTGGACTTCTATTCCACTTGTACCTGCATTTCGTTGAATTTTCTGACAACGCTGAGATCTTCCGGTTATTGAAAAGGTTTTGGTGTCAATACCAGAGGTTTTTTATCTATGGGTTACTTTTCGAAATGATTTGAACTAGAACTGAGATCTTTTAGACTTTTGCAGCTTGCTTTGAATTCCGTAGGATCCCAATGATTTTCTCTAAAGTTTTCAAAAATACTAGTCACTGTGGGCGCTGTTATCTTGCATTTGGGTTCCAAAGAATTAGTCTGAACTATTTAGTATACATATGGCATTTCAAAAGCTATAAAATCTTAGATTTCACCCATTCATTCTATCAGAAAGAAACTGCAAGGGCACGTGCAGGCAACTGAACAATATTTGGTCGATACAGAAAAAAATTGCGATGAAATAAAGACGAAATATAGTGGAAATAGAAAAATCAATCACTGTTAGTTTCGAGTGAGCTAATAAAGAGATTTTTTCACTATCGAGAGGTCAAAATTCGAACTTCTTTGCATGATAATTTGTCTAGCAGTGATAAACTGCCACCCGATGGTAGTATTTCTGCAAGGTGTTGCAACGGCACGACACATAAGGCGAAAAATATTTAAAAATGACACTCAGTGCTGCAATTCAGAAGTGAAACCGAATAGGCACTTCGGATTCGATTCGATTTGATTCGGTTGACTTCTGAATTCGATTCGATTCGATTCAAACTACTTTTTCAAAATCTCAATTGGATTCGATTCGATTCGGGTTGAGTCGAATCGAATCATTCGACAATTCGATTCGTTTTCGGTCTCTGGTAGCTATATAATATGCATAAGAGAAATTGTATATAGGTCTAAAGAGGAAAAAATACAGGTATTGGTCGAGTCGGACCCTAGAACACCGAGGGAGTTAATAAAATGATGACATCAAGGAAAGGTTAACAGCTCTAATACAGAAATGAGGCACTTGAATAAAACAAAAGTATTGGTTTTGTGAAAATTTTCTGCACAAGGGTTCAAGTAGATCCTACAACATCGATGAAGTTATAAAGTGAGGACGCTGAAGAATAGGATAAAGACACTACGGATGAAGTCAATAGTTACGTACAATGCGTACATAATGTATTTGCTGGAAAAAAAAATTTTCTATTATAGCTTGGGTCGGGTCGGGTTCACTATAAAATTTATCGGGTCGGGTCGGGTTCGGGCTCTGACTCATTTATCGGGGCGGATGTTGATTCAAAAAGTTGAACCCGTGCAGGACTCTAAATCCTTGGATTCTGCTTTGTCAAAAGATATATAAACGACCTTTTTTCTTCAGTGTTT